>JAHWFP010227465.1:0-14123 GCA_023313725.1 Lithobius niger
TTTCTCGCGTTGTTTGAAATTGTTTTTGCTGCTAGCCTTGATAATGGTTCTGAGACGAGCCGAAACGACGATTTTCGATGTATGTTTGTGCACTTTCCGGCATTTACTTTGTAACGTTCTTGGTAACTGGCAAAATCCCTGCCAGTTCCTGTCAGCCGGGGTAGTGTGATGGGCTACCAGGCTCCTTCGGTTGCTATGGGAGCTATTTGTGACTTTATCTCAACACCCTTCGTGTTCCCTGGTTTCCTTACTATAGTCTTCATTCTCCTCCTAAAACAAGAACCGTCAAGGTTCAAAATTTAACCGGTTTATCTATACGAGCATTTGTTTGTTCTGATGAATTAAGGTTCCAGGAAATTTATTTAAAAATATTTAAAATAATTCATTCTCTGCATGTTCAGCACATGGCGCATGCCTTAAATTTCTGTTAAGTCTAGGGAACCGCAGCTGTATGTTCTTTGTTTTGAGTCATCCGTTGGGTGAAATTGGCTTAATTTTTCTAAATGTCAGTGCCGATCTGCAAGGTTACGTTAATTCGTTTGCAATAATTTTCTAGTGTAGGGGCCAAGTAACAAGTTGTTTCCCTACTTTTGTGTGTGGTTGGAGTCCTTACGAAACCAGCGAGGAAAACTAGCGTAATTGGTAGGCCACCCGGCTAGTAAAAAGAAGGTTATGGTTTGTACTCTAAGTCAGGGCAAACCTTAATTCCCTCCCCTCCCCTAGTTACGGTGGTACGCGGAAAAAAAGTCACAGGAAAAAAAGCCACAAAATGATGATTGTGAAAATATTTACTCTCTTAAAAAAAAGGGGTTTAACGAGCGTTAACCACTCCTGGTCATCTGCCCGAAGCCCTAAGGCCCTATGTCTGCAACAGCCAGATTCCCAGGCGGTCACCCACCCAAGTATTTACTCTCTTATTTGTTGGCCAACAGCTTATTGCAACATGATAGTGTTTATTGTTAGAACCATTGTTGTATAGAAGACTGGTGTTTTGTAGTGCTTTCTGCGTGATGGGTCCGTGCAGTATATGGAATTGGACTACGTTGTGGGGCATAAGCGTTGCGTCAAGGCCTCAATAAAATCAAATGAGTGAATGAGAATTGAAACCAGGTAAGATCCTATGTGAAACCATTCAATGCACTTGCTCTCAGCCCACATCCGTCCCGTCACGCATCGGCTCCACAAGTTCGAAATCGGGCAACAATTGACGGGAAAAATGAACAACAATGCTTGTTCATGGTATTACGCGGTAACGCGTTGTAAACGACGGGGAATCAGTGATAAACGGGTTATGACCCGCTCTCCTCGTACTGACCTAAACACTGACTCGGTCCTGTGGGCCTCGACATTGCTGACCTCAGCCTTCGGAAAGCAGGCAATGCCCTACACATCTGCCATGGATTTTGGCTGCCTAATCTGTCGAAAAGATCCAGAAACATGAGTATGGTCAAAGTACATGTGAAGGGGTTGTTGAGGAAGTACTGTTTTTACTGTAGATACCTCTTAACGTTTTCCACATCTGCGAGAGGCAAAGAAGCTAAAGCATAAACCATCCCAGAAAATAACCGAAAGTCTGCAAAACACATCAGTTTAAAATTTGTTCGACTAATTTGTGACTTCTTTTCTGTGACTTAATTTCTGTGACTTTATTTCTGTGACTTTTTTCCTGTGACTTTTTTTCCTGTGACTTTTTTCCTACAACCGTTTAGGGCTTCATGTTTCCTTTCTTTATCTGATCAACGTGTCGTGTATTCCCTTTAGGCCAGACTTTAATGTGAATGTCTGCTGTCGTATGATTTGTTCACATTTATACATACATAAAAAAAAAAAAGCCCCCTTTACTTTACTTTAAAAGAAAATTTCTAATTTTTGGTATCAATATTCCATTTCTCTTTTTTTCAAACCTATATTACAAGTTTTTTTTTATTTATTTATGACAAAACGTAGACCGTAAACGAACGGTTGGGAAAAACCCTCCACCTCCACACCTTTAACCCTTTGAAAAACAGCTTCAGGCCAGCTGCGAAATATTGCAGCTTTCCTTGTTATGAAACAGTTTTATTTTTCCTTATCATCGAACTTTAAATTGGCACGCCACGTTGTAGACATTGCAGAACTGGCACGATCCTAAATTATTGCGAAGCCTATAAGCTTCAAACTGTGTAACATTTTTTTTTTTGAATGTGCTAAAATATTAACCCACCCAAACCCATCTGAAATTGGTTGATTTCCTTTCCGTAACGTAAATCCACACAAATACAAAACTGGTATAAGAGAAGCCAGCAAATTTCCAAAAATGGTCAGCATGCGAAAGTAGTGATATAATTAAACCAAGGAAGAGCCGTCAAAGTTAACCGTATTAACCAGCTAACTAGACGCATTGCCGGTTTCTTTAATTTCTTTGCTCCAAGAATGATTAAAATTATGGGCAAATATGACGGATAGCATAAACGTCAATATGTGAGCTACAGAATTATACAGGGCTAAGTCTAAAAAGTTTCAGCAGCGAGTCATGAGTTCAGAAGTGCCAATTCTGAGAAATCGGGTGCAGGGGGTAGTAGGATCGCCATTTTCTATATTTTTCTGGGCTCATTTTCTAAACACTTTAATAAAAAAAAATGCAGGAACGTATAGAGCAGTGACATTTGCCGCCGTATTGGCACCAGTATGGGTTTTGGAGGGCATAATTACAAGGTGCACACATAAAAATGGAGGGAAAAACAACGGAAGAGCGGATTTCTTAGGCTTAAAATAACGTTGTTTTCTCCAACAACAAAAATCGCGCGTTTTAGGTCTAAGAAATCACTCTTCCGAGCATCGGCTTCAGTATGACACCCTTCTGTTTCTCTCTGCAGTGCCCCTTGCAGCTAACCCATTAAGGCTCCAGCATAGAGTTATATACAATAATACTACGTCGTGTCACTGATCTATACAGTATTTACACAGATTAATTACAGATTATAAGTCTAGTGTTTTCGACGTCACTAGCCATTGTGGATATCCTCAGGATATCGTCTGTGGATAAAAGTCAAACACAGATATGCAGCCGGTCAACAATATTTTGGATGAAGTATGGATATCTCGTTATTATCCTTTTGAGACCATGACGTTATTATGGAGGGGGGGGGGGGCGGCGGTTTCAAGGCGATCATGCTTACAGTTTTGGAGAAAACTACCCAACCTCGCGCTCTAGGCTAATACTTTCAATGCTAAACGACAAGTGCCGCGCACAGTTTTTAGTTTTGTACAAAAAATATCTTGCAGCAGGTGCTTAAATAGGTACCGTTTGATGTCGTATCGGCATTGGACCCATCCTGCAGTGAGTGAAGCAGAGCTGAGGGTTCTTTGGTTGGGAGTATCAACGATACAAATGCTTAGTACTTTTTAGAGAGGAAATGATGTTAAATAATTCGGTCATGTCCGATTTAAAATCCCCGCTCCAAGAGATGGGAAAAATTCAACATTATTCTGTGCAAACAGGATCGACGAATTTATGCCAACAATGAATAATGTGGCAGGGGTCATTGATGAAATTCGTAGTCAAAACGAAGAACTTAAAAGCCGCCTGTTCACCATTTCGATAGCGTTGCCTATATTCTAAACACAGCATCCACGTTCCAGATTCTCCGTCTTCCAATAGGCTGATGTGGGTCACGTGATCGCGTTTTAGTTGGGAAAATCGCGGTGCTGTTGCAAATAGTATTGTTCTATTTTTAATTTACCGCTGTTTTCTTTATATTGTTCGAAGATTCTATGGTGAGCTGCATCTTGGAAAGGTGAAAAGGCGCCTTTAAACGCAAAAAAAAATCTTAAACATGATGTGCAAAGTCTGCAGCTAAGAATTGCCAACCTTCAGCAAAATACAAAGAGTGCTAATCTAGAAATTGGTGGAATCTCCATTACACCACAGGAAAATGTTTCTCTGATTGTGAATAAAGTTGTCGATTAATTGTAGAAAGCAGTTCGTGGACACAGTTTTCTCATCGCTTATCCAATCAGCAGAGAAGGCTGGGTGTCAGTCATGGTGCAATTGAAATGCACGAGGCGCTGAAAAGAGTTATGTGGTTGGCTACTCGGAAAACATATGCTAAACTGCTAATAACCATTTAAATAGGAATATGACAGATGCTACAGTATTCCTTAATGAGCATCAGGCACCTGAAAACGTCAGTCACTCAACACCCGTAAACTGAAATATGATAAACTTGTTGAATTCGAACGGGTAAAAGATGGGAAGATTTTCGTACGTGAAAAACTAAGCTTTGCCACGGTACGAATTCGATCGCCAAATGACATCAATCAATTTTCAAGATAGTAATTTTGGTTGGACCGTCAGTAGAAGTATACAGCTTTAGGTAATAAGTAGGGCATCTTCCCCCCCCCCCCCCGTATATGGCCGGTTATATGAAGCATTGTAGTGATTCCCGTTTGCATAAAAATACTGTGACGTCATTACATCCCACAATCATTGTGGAAGGTCCTTACAAACTAAACACCACCGTCAGCAGTCGTCGTCCACCGCCCAATCGCCCAAGTTTTCAGGACTCCCACTACGGACTTCAACAGAATAAAGATTATCGAGATTCCCCACTGTGGACACACAAACAAACAGAAACTAAACCATGCGGAATGGCTGTTTGCCGTGACATCACCATGCGTTAGCCAATGACGAACGAGAACAACGGCTGTTAGGCCGTCTGATTGGACTAGCCCAGTCACGTGATATGCACGTCACAGAAATCAGCCATGGTGCGTAGTATACGTAGATTATCTACCATAAAATGATTTGATACTGAAATTTACCAGAATCGCCAATGCTCTGTTATTGCTAACCCTTCTGGAACTTGTAATATTTTTGTGAATGAGCTAGGTCTGCAGATTCTACACTTTTAATATACGAATGAACTTACGTATTATCTTAATTTTTTTTATTAAACAAGCCGTTCCCATTTTAATTTTGGCCCAAATAAACGTGGCCCAATATTCACAGTGTTTCCCTTTTTCGCATCCCAGGTCACAACTTGCTTCATATATCATACTGTTAAGTCTAAGGGTGCATGAGTGATGGTATTTGTCAAGCATGAAGTAAATGTTGTAATAATGGCGCGTATTGCAAATAATTTTGTGGAAACGGTTTTAGATTGCTGCTACAACTTTAACTTTATTCTGTCGATCACCTGGCTTTCAGACTAGGCCATTCATTGAAGAACTTTGCAATTTTTTCGAACAGTATGATAGAAAATATATTGTTTTGTTGGGAGACATCAACCAGGCTTCTTGGAAAAAATGTATTGGTCTTGGAAAAGTCCTTGCAAAATTATATCAGTTTCGGAAAAATCCTTGATAGTCTCACTTGAATTTTTTTTATGAGTGCTTATGCGAACCCATTGAGGCATAGCGCAAAGATACTGCCTCCACAACGTACAGTAACTTTATTTGAACAAGAATTAGTTATTACTGCTTCCTCTTACATGATGAAACAGAATTGTGTAAACAGGCCTACTTTACTCACAAAGAACATATAACTGATATAAGTACGCCGTCGGTAACACTTCTGCCCATGCGTGATATCGGATGTTGACTTCCTGTTATGGCTCAATGCTCTACGTGACTAGTTACGCTTAACTTAGTCGTGAACCTCATTTTTGTCAGCCCTATGCCACAAAAACAAGAAGTCTTATGCTCAACCCTTTCAGAAAAAGACCTTGATTTTGTTTTTGGCAACTGTTAGTCGGACGGAAGTCAACTTTTTGTGTGTCCTGTTTGTCATTACTTAACAAATGAACAGGAGAGACGAAGTAACCTATGTTTACCATACTTTTATGCCGTTTGTGCCAATCGTTGTCGTACGCTCACTACCGTGATATTGGATTTTTTCCCATACTGCATTTGAAATAACAAGATAGCTATTAATTGACACAGTTACGTAACGCTACTTTTTTTTTTTAAATAAACAATAACTCGTTGCACTCACTTTCCCGTGATGTTGGCTAATATTGCGCATTTTATTACTATATATATGTAACCGCACATCCTGTAACAACCGACATACTATCATACGGCGAAGCTGTGTTACGCACAAATCAGAAAACGTTCTACTGAAAATAATTCTACCAGATCGGAGTAAGAATTTTAGTTTTAAAGCAGACAGTCGATTATAGTGACTTGTGGATATCGCTCCTTTATTTTTTCTGACTAACGATTGTAACTATTGTTGTGTTAGTGAAATCTGAGTGTCAAAATTCCCTAAACCCCTTGCCAATTTTATTGATTTACGAAATTAAATCCACAAATGGATCACGGAATACGAGTGTAAAATGTCATATGAATCGGCCAATAGGCTCAAACTTTATCGTGGATACAAAACGACAGACAGACACACACACACCTGGAATTTGGAATTACCTAGCAAAATTGTCCCTCTGTCCTTCAGGCACAATGGCTTCGGCTGGGAGGTCGTCAAACCTGTAAATGAAATAAACAAGCACTACATACAGTGCAATGATACAACAGTAAAAAAGCCAACCATTGCACAAACATACAAAAAGCACGACGTTTCGAGGTTACTTTCACCTCGTCATCAGGTGCACTAAATCCACAAAAGTTTCGACAACATGTCAAAAAATACAGTTCGTAACAGCTTCAGCGTAGGTTAGTAAAACTTTTTTTTACAAGTTGGAAATAAAACATACAAAAAACGAATAAAAACGACCTAATCTTAACTTGGGGAAAACAGGTAACCTTTAGGAGGACGACCTTACCCCTGCGAATGCAGAGGAGAACCATACGCAGGAGGTGAGATCGATTGGTCCTCCTAATGGTTATCTGTTTTGCCCAGGTTAAGATTAGGTTCTTTTTCCAACTAACAATTTTACTACCCTATGCTGAAGCTGTTATGAACTGTATTTTTTAACATGTTGACGAAACTTTTTTGGGTTTTGTGCACCTGATGACGAGGTGGAAGAAACCTCGAAATGCCGTGCTTTTTGTATGTATGTGCACTGTGTGGCCTTTTTATTCGTATATCAAACCTTTAAAGACAGAACATGATACCAGGACATGATGAGGAGCTGCTCTGTTTTGCACTGCATGTCAAAAATGTCAAATTCCGTGTTTAAATGTTCAATTCATTATTCTTCTCTGAAACGGACAACAATCGCTCTTTTTGTGTTTAGGGCCAAGAATTAATTGAACTACAATGCTCACAGAAAATGTTACTGAAAAATCCCTTTTGGGGTAAGGAACCTAACTGTTGTTATTTACAAAGCCACGTCATGACTGTTTCTTGAAATAGCGTATCCCATTCCCTGACTATGGAATTTAATACTGATGTAACACTCTCTCGGCTTGCCAACCGGTTACCATAGTGATTCCTTGGGGTCTCTGACCTTGAATTCGTGTTGTCCACGTATTGTCCGTTAAGCCTTTTCTTTAAAGTAAGATTTAGAACCAACCGACCTCAAGAATGGTCTAAAAACATGCCTCGGTATCCCCTACTAGCTAAAACTCGTATCCCAACCTTGGTCAATACTTCAGGGTTTTACGTCACCCCCAACAAAAAGAGGTAGAAACCTTCTTCACATTTCTTAGCGATGCTTTTACCCCCTTTTCATGCTGGGCTGGCTGACCGTTTTGTGTTTGTAGAGTTTGAAGTTTTGAATTTTTTGTGTCCTTGTGACTAAGTTGGTTTCTGTATGCATCTACCTACCACCTCTCTACTCTCCGCCTCCCATCGTAATGCAAAGAAGTAAGTGTGTGGCTCTCCAAAGCCCCTGGTCGTCACAAATGACAGATTGAATGTGGGAACAGTGGCCTTCAGTAGCCTGTACGCAAAGGGTTGAAGTCCGCTCCTCTTTTTAGCTCACGCAACCCTTTCTGTCCCTGGGGTGGCCATGCCAGGCTACTCTGGGGTGTGGACAAGTGGCCATAGGAAAGGAAGGGGTACGGGCGAGCCGGGCCTAACGGGTTAGCCAGGACGGCGCGCAATTGTTATGCAAATACGCCCGCAGCCACGACGCATTGGCGATGGCAATAAGCGTGTTTTTTAGCCTTTCTTATGTCCCCGGACCAATGCCAATCTTTTGGACCCTGTGAAAGAGGGGGATAGAGCTGTGGGACTGGACCACCGGTTAATGGTTGGCCACCACTGCTGGGACTAACCCCCACACCCTCCCCTACCCTGCCACCGCAAAATAGGGTCGTTGCCCATAAATACAAAAGAAATTCCAGTCTTCTTATACATGATTCGTTTCGAGCCATACACCATCGTGTGTGTTGTTAGTTGCCGCATACGTGTTTCAACGGTTTTTCCCAGAACGGTTTTCGAAGGGTTATACATTTAAAAGAAGCTGGAACGTGGTGAGAAGACAGTGAAAAATGGGGTGGGGAGCTGGGGAGGGTAGGATTTAAGCGCTACACCACCAAGAAATAACGAATCTGCGCAGTGAGTGGGCCTTTCTCTTCACCTTTGACGATAAATTCTGGTTCTTTATTTTTTTTAATCATCACCTCGGGAAACCATATGCGTTTAAAGGAATGAATAATCGCGTTGTGAACAGTGAAAGTACAGGTTAATTTTAAAATTACAAACAGGATGCGACATACAGAAGTAATTAGACTGTTTAAAATAGGCCATTTTATCAAAAATAGGCGAGGTTTGATTATCCCGAACGAAGTGTTCTTTCTGCAAGTGTTTTGTGTACATCAGTGATCTCAAATCACTTATCTTGGTTATCCCGGAACTGAGGTGAAGTCACCTGACAGTCCTATTGATCCGGATAGTGTGCGATACTATCCATCTCCTTCGGCAGCTATGGGGTTTAATGTTAAATACTCTGGACAATCTTTCGACCGTTGCCATGTTCAGAGGTACCTTGGTTCGAATCCTCGAATTTGACCCTGCCCCAACACCACTTCTTTCTGTTTCTGTAATGCCTAGTAAGTTTAAAAAAAAACGTAACTCCAGTTAACAGTGAAGTGAAGTGAAGTTCATTGTTCGCATGGTACCTACAAGTTGTATACCAACATAAATGGTAACACATTTCGCTGAGTAAGAGAGGTCATAAATTCACGTCTAAAAACAACTAGGATTATCTTAAAAATACCATTTAAAATAAAAGCCCTGCTTGAGTGAAACACTCGCATGCAGGGCACCTTCAAAAAAAAGTTAAAAACGGAAGAGGGGGAAATAAACCCCAAATAATGAACTGGGCAAAACACAACTATATTTGGGAGTGCAATATTACTTTTTATAAGAACACCCGCTTGTATCAAGACTTTTGTCAGACTTTCCACTTCGTCCACACCACGAAGCCATGATAGGAGATCTTTGCAAAATCTATTCATGCCAACAGCCGTTCTGATGCCACGAGGGAATTAGTTGAAGATTGTTGGGGCAGAGAAACTAAAGTATTTTGCACGAGCAGCCCCAGTATTGGTCTTGGGAACGATCACCTTATACCATCGCTCATAGTACGTGTAAAATGATAACTTGTAACTGGCTGCAATAGTGATACCGTATTTAGTGATTGTTTGCAAGTTCACTTTATTGTTTCCGATAACGTAAGGCTAGAAGAAATTCATGAATAATTTAAAAAAAAAACACTATGTATGGAATATTTTCTTTTACATGTCAACCAGGAGGACATAAAGAAAATGGCGCGAAGAATTCTGAACCGTTTGACTGTATCAAGTGGTTCTCTCGCTATACGGTCTTTTCGTTTAAACCGCAGCCAATATTGGAAAATCAAAATTCGACCTTTGCATCAGACTCGAACCAGCATCAGAACTGGCCACTTAAATCTGTCGACCAACACATTTGCTGACAGTGCTATGATCGGATTAAAGTCAGAATGCGTTAAAATGTTATATATAGTGGATACATTTTGTAATACAAAAATTCGCCAAGTTGGGCGCTGTAATCCGTCATATACGCTAGAACAGAGACTTAACGCTCCTTGCCTCTAACGAAATTTTTCGTAAGCTTCATACAGAAATTATTCACGTCGGGGTTTCATGTGGTAGGTTTGTTTCAATACCAGGGGAATTTAAACGCCGGACAAGCTAGGCGGCCGTCCCTGGCGCTACTCGGGGATTGCCAGAATCCAAAATGAGGTCAAAAATTGTACAAAAATTGAATATATAAATATACCTAAGTACCCTCTATGTATTAAGTTAAAAAATGTGATTGCATGGAAACCTTGCACTGGACCACTGCACTGTGACTGAAGCTGGCGCTAATAACCTAGCTGTTGACGCGCCATTTGGCCTCAAACCCCCCCCCCCCCCTTACACTGTAGTACGTCGCTGAATTATCCGTTGATATGGATGGGGAGGGGGTGGCTGCCAAAAACGGAAGGCGCCAAAACTAGGGCTAGGATGGGGAGGGGGGGGGGGGGGGGGTGCTAAGCCAGAAAAGCTTCCGTACGAGCCCGCCCAGGCGTAAAATTTACGTTGGGCCAGCTCTTTTTCGATACATGTCCTTACGCGAATTGCATAACTTTCTTCGTGACAGTAAACTTGTAGAAAGTACCTCCTGGGGTAAATGACCTTGTAGAAGGACCTTCTACGATTATTCACAAGGACCTAGCCTTGTAGACGTCTGTAATGAGGAATAACCTTGCACAGGGCTTCATGAACATAGTTCTAATTACAGGCACAATGTAAGCTTGTTGATGACGGCTAATGTTAAAGCACGAATTTCAAACATTTACATCACAATAACTATTTTATCAGTCAAGATGACATTTTAGGCATCAAACGAAGCTTAAGCCTTTTCTGTCGCATTTTTATTTTCCCTCAGATGCCTGAAAACAACCAAGCTGCCTAACTGTAAAAGACACAAGTGTCTAGTGATCGCCACGCTCCTATGTACTGGAGAGGACGTCCGTTGGTGTTGGCGGGCGACACACTAGCGTGTATCTTAATTGCTTTTACTTCGTTAAACTGTCTGAGCTCAACAGCTAAACAAACAATTGCAATATTGTAAATGTTTTTTTTTTTGTTTGTTTTTAATACAATATGGGTAAGCTTTTAACAATTTCTACAAGGCTATGCACAAGGGAATAAATCGATCTTCAAGACTTTTTTTCTATTTAACAATTTTAACAAGAGGGTCACCTAGTAAAAGAACTTACTGAGAATTGCACTTTAAAGTTGACTAATTTCTAAAACTATTGAGGAACGAATTGCGTTGACTGGCTCCAGCACCTATCATCTCGAGTTTTGCTAACAAAGATGGGACGCTCCACCATCACTCCCGGTTTTTTTGGGGGGGGGGGGGCCCAAGGTAAAAAAATAATGCTTCCTGATCGTAAACATGGCTAAGTAACACTACTCAGTTGTTGCTTTTCCCACAAATTCTTTCTAAAACAATCTAAAATTACTTCCACAACGCTTTGTTTCATGTCCCCTAGCCCCCTATCCTCTGGACGGGTCACTTACCTGCCTTGTCCCTCTGTTGACCGTTGCAGCCCAACTACTCCCACGGACCTTGAGAACGCGTGGGCCTTAAAGACTAAGGTGGAGGGTTGCAGAGGGAAGCTGCCCATCCTTCAGACCGCACCATTACAACAATGCGCCTTAATAAATGCGATTGTGCAAAATCCCGTTGACGAACCTAATCCTTTAATTAGGACGTGATGAGTTAGGTATAATACCGGTAATAATATTACAGCGCGAGTAGTTGAATACATTATTATCTTGGGAATATTTCTATGATAAAGAAAAGCAGTTTAAAACATAGGAGTTAAACTGTGTGGGGGGGGGAGATAAGGCTTAATGGCGCGTCGACAGCTTGGTCATTAGCGCCAACCTCAGTCACAGTGCAGTGGTCCGTGTTGCCACTGCACCACACATTACAGAGATATTATTCAAACCCCTAATCTAAATCTTGTCATACATCTGTACCTCCTGCAAAAATTGATAAACACCGGACAGGAGGACAGACTTATCGCCCAATTGACGCACAATGTCATGCGGAAGATGGAAACGACGACGAAAACCATCAAGATGGCAACAATCAACAAGGAAGTGCCGGACCGTAAGTGGCCGCCGACACCAATAACATTCAAACTGTGGGCGTACACAGACATGCGTGCTAATGGTGGTGGGGGAAGCGGCTTGAATTAAAAAAAAGATACAAGAATGTTACTCTGTTGTTTTTATCCCAATGTCCCTCGATAAGCCTTTTTAAAAAATAAAATAGCTAAGGTTTGACCACCACTGGTGTTGGCTGTAGTTATCAGTATTGAATATAAATCGGTGTAGCAATAATAATACATCTCTAAAACATATTGGCATCGGCAATAAAGCAAACATCGCAAGGTAAATGGGTTTTGGATTTTGGTCAAGCTGTGAAGTAGCCAATTTGAAGTTAACATCAAAGACTTCTTTCAGACGTATCAGTTTAATAACTAACTTGGTATTGATGATGGCAGCCGAGTTACCAAGCAAGTATAGGCTATCGGTTTGATATCGGCTCGGATCGTCACAATTTTTTTTCCTAGTTCATGTGACGTGACGCTCTTGTCGATGAACCGACTCAACTTTCAAATTTGCAAGACTTTTTAGCAAGAAAACGACGTCTAATAAGGAGAGGGGAATACCCGGGGATTGGAACCAGGAAACCTCGGATCATCGCAGGAGAGAGGAGAGGGGGGGGGTGAGGGCTGAGATTACGGTCAAAACAGACCAGAATATAACCCTTAGCCACTGAACGAGGCTGGTAGGATCTTACAGTACGCTGCCTGGAATTGATTCGCAGTGACTTTACCAGGATATACTTTCCCGTCGCAGACCCAGTTCAGCTTCTTTAGGTAGTTAGGCTGTGATCTGCCACCATGACCATCAATCGGTCATTCCGCACGTAAAAATAACGACTCTTTCTCCGTAATGGAAATTTCTTGGTTACCGTCTAATTTTCTTTTTTTTTTTTTTCCCGATTACTCCCTTAGTTCGTACCTTTAATTTTTCAATTATGGACTTAACCTTTTTTTTATTAATATTATTTTTGTTTATTTGTTTTGCTATTGTGTTGCTTATAAAAATAAAATAAAAAACTTCTGCTGGATCCCCGTCAGGAACGTACTGGCAGTACGGTAAAACGGGAGGTTTCCCTTTATTGGAATTGTGTGTGATATTCAACTCGGAGCCGGTTCTTATATATAAGCAAGTAATTTTTCATTTTTCACACATGAACAAACGAAGCTGATTGGTTAACCAAAGATTTCATACAAAATTAACTGGAGATAAACAAAACCGTTTTAAAAAAGAATTAGGAATTTGTCCTATTTACGATATTAACCTTTTAGTTGGCCTCGACAACAAGTTGAAAACAAGTCCCTTGCAGTCAAACCATCACTTTCCATCAGCTATGCTTTTGTCGAAGAAATTGTACTTGCAAACCAATCGAAGTCTTTAATTTATTAATAATTTATTTAATAATTACATTTTTTAAAGTAAAATATAAGTACACTGCTCTATCCCCCTTCCCCCTCCCAAACTTCGACACAAATTAATAATAAGTAGTTGACTCGTGTTGAAGGAAATTAAATTTTTCATCATGCATAGTTATTGATTTTTTTTTAAACTGAAGTAAAAATAGGGGAAGAAAAAAAATAGATGCTTCTAAACCAAGAAAAGATGAGCTGAAGTTAATCAACTGTAGTAGGCAGCTTGAGCTTTTTTTATATTTTTTTTTATTTTTCATTTCTTATCTTTTTTGTTATGATTTTATTTTCCTTTCTCATATATTTTTAATATCCCGGGGCTAATCTTCGGTAGCAGACGGCTAGACTATATTCACAAACAAAAACTCGCGTGCCCCGTCTGTTTAAAAAGGCCGACACTGCCTTGAGGGATGAGGTATGACGTAGAAGGCCGTAAACAAAAATGCTAAAATGGACGTTTTAAAGAGCAGCAAAACATTACGTCCTCTCTCTTTACTGCTAGCCTATATGAAGAGGCCTGTATAACACTATACTTAAGCCTCTCAGCACATGTGTGGCGCAGTGGCAACCCGGACTACTGCACTATAACTGAGGATGGCGCTAATGACCTAGTCGTCATTAGCTATAGATCATTAGCTCATGACGCGCCATTAGCCCTCATTTCCCACCCCCACC
>JAHWFP010227467.1:1187-20287 GCA_023313725.1 Lithobius niger
CTTGGCAGCCTCCTTGATACTTCACTCAACATCCAACAAAGGTTTTTTTTTCTGCTAAGGTCTCCCACCATGACCTTGGCAGCCTGCTTGATACTTCACTCAACATTCAACAAAGGTTTCTTTCTGCTAAGATCTCCCACCCTAATCTTGGCATCCGGGTCGATACTTCACTCAAGTTTCATCCGCATGCCAATTTCGTCAAGAGTTAACGTTTTGAAAAGGTCCACTTTGTGCTGAAGCCCTTCTCCCACCTTACCGCCCAACTTTTTCAGTATTCTGTAAAAAAAAACATTTTCGCACTATCCTTACATACTGCTCGCAAGGCCTTGCTACAAGATGGTTTTCTTGTCGTACCGAGCAAGACCTGCCAACACCACCTCACGAAGCTATGTGCCTGCTATGTTCCTGCGCTATGTTCCTGCGCCTCAATTCCTTCAGCTGCAATTAGGCAGAAAGGTGGCGATTTCATCCTCACTTTTCAAATTTCGAACGGTATCATTGACATTCACCTTCCTCAAATATTATGCATTACTACAACTGTACAACTAACAGGCTGGTGACGACTCTCGGCTTCTCAATGCTAATTTTGAGTTGAACGTCAGACACAGATACTTCTCCGAAAGAGGAGCTCAACTATGGAACACTGCCACCATCAGTATCGAAATGCATTCAAGGAGCGCAAGGTTTTGGACAAGATTTTGTAACCACCTTTTCGGATTACAAGGAAGAAGGATATAAAGGGAAGGGTCGGTTGCACTCAAATCTTACAAATGTAACTCTGGTATGTAGGAGTTAATACTACCCGATAAAGGGATAACTAAATGATGGACATCACTAGGCAAGGTTGGTTAAGATTCTGGCACCAGGGTATAGTTTTTATCAACATAAGTGGTGGCAATCGTAAGGCATGTGACATTTAGGGTGTACAGTTGTGGATCCACCAACACAATGGTAGACAAGGTGTACGGTGAACAGTAGGTAAGGCGCATTGAGACACCACACTGCTCCTCAAAGGAAATTGAAAGTTTTATTAATTTTATCATACAGTTACTACCTACTAAACTTTCAATTTATAAACAATCCAATATATCTGACAGTACAAGCCAAAGTTTCAGAGCTGAAAGGTGGCGAAACAGATAGGAACCAATGAATTGAATAGAGCAAGTCATTGTTGCAAGCCAAAAAAAAGAGGAACCCAAAACAAAAGAGATGGCGTCGAAAACTGAATCAGTCGAGTAAATTTATCATTGCATTATTATAAGCTAAGAGCCGTAGAAAATGTCCTATTGATAGTCGAGCTTGGAAAGTCGGCCACTAGATGTCACCAGGCGTACAAAATACTATGCAACAGTTGCTAGCACAAAAACGAAACTAACGGAACTGCGGCCTAGTAAAACCAAACTCAACCCAATCATAAGCTGCCACGAGACGACATCAAGCCAAAGGTAACTGTTAAGTAGGGGAAACGGTAGGGAAGGGAAAGAGGAAAGAGAACGGAATTAAGGGGAGGGGCAGTATTTAATTCAACCGCTCATTCAGAATCAACTACTATAGCAAGTAGAAAGGGGAAAGGGAGGGGAGGTGAATGGTGAGAGACCAGAGAGTCGAGAGAGAGGATGGGTGAAAAGGGGGAGGAGAGAAGGCAGGAACAAGATGGGTGGAAAGGGGGAGTGTTACAAGAAGACAAATTACCCGTCTAAAGTTAACATCCTAGCAACACTGAGCGAAAACTGTGAAACAACCACGGTGGTGAAACAAAACCATGAATCGAAATGAAGGAAAATGACCATGAAACTAAGCAGAGGACGAATACTGCGAAACAAAACCCTGGGCGAAGCCGGGTATGACTCTTGTATAGTTATATAATTTGAAAACGTATTTAAATCCCTAACAACAAAATCTAGAAAATATCGCAACCTGGAAATTAATCATAAATACACTACATGAAAAACTCAATAAAATTTTTTATTTTAAATTAGTAACATGCCAAAATAAACTTCTCTTTAGGAACTTCACAACTTGAAAAGCCCAAGCAAATCCTTGTCACACAAAGTATCTTGCACAGAAAACATTACATAGAAATAATAATTGGTTGGCCAAAATCGTTTAAACCTATGCATTAATTATTAAGGTACGCTTAAACCTAGGGAAAGTCTTCAGGCCTTCACTATAGCACATTTACGTCTACACGTTATTCCTTCACTAGCAGAAGCACAGGAAATTTTATTAACGGATGTCTAAATTATTCTAAATTAATTCTAAATTCTTTTACTAGCCAATACTGGAGGGAAATTTGTGTTTTTAGCACAGGAGGTACCAACGAAGATCTCTTATCATCAGTGGTGTTAGTCATAGTACCGACTCCACTCCTATTCCTGCTCTGTGGCAAGTCTTTGGCCTTAATCGTACTAGGAGATTTCTCAACCGGCCTTGGAGGACTCAACGAAGGTGGACTTTGAAATATTGCGGGTGGCGCTCCCCACATTGAATGATTTGGCAAAACTGACGACGTCACTGAAACATGAATCAGCAGGTGGATTACATAATGTTGGGTCAAGTGATCGTTCCTGACTTTCCCATCAACAAATGGAATGGGTGGAGAAATCGTGCTGCAGCATTGGACAGCATGGCAGATCCAATCATGATTGTCGGATGTACGATATCGGTATTTCAGATAGCGCAGCTCTTCAATTATTTATGCGGAAATACACAGAATATGTTTTGAGCAATAATGTCTGCATCAAATATGCTCACCAACGCGAAACATTGCTTGTTTGCTCATAATTAAATTTCAATCTGAGAGCGCTGTTTCTCCTGCATACGTGAACTCGAGTCCGGAAATAGCAAGTCCAGTTTTGAACGAATTTCTCCCCAAGGAATAAATTAGCAGGCGTGTCACCGACAATATACCCAAACATAGCACAAACAGCAAGAATGTGATTATCTAGTAATATTTTGGATGAACTTCCACTAGCATGCTTAGACTTCCACCTTGTTTCAAATTACTTACTGAGATTTTTGCCTAACCGTAGCTTTAGTGAGGATACAAGGTGGATTTAATGTGACGAATTTCACAATTTCGAAAATGATCTTCAAATTCTTGGGAAGTAAATTAAGCGCCATTGTCAGACACTAGGATTTTCCAACCCATGCATAGCAAACAATTCTCTAAATTTAGGTATTATTTTAGCAGTTGTTTTTCTCATTGAAGTGGCAAACAAATATTTTGAATATGCGTCCAATATAACCAGGACCATTTGGGTATTCAGAGGACCCGCAAAGTCAACACGAATTAGAATTGCTCTATTAATGAAAATTGCAATTAAATTCACAACATTTTACACGTTGTTCTAAATCAGAATTAATACCCAGCACCATAACTTAGACCAAGCCAAAGGTTAAATCCTTACAATTTCGTAGTGGCCCAAATGAAGTTCACACATAACGTCTTTACGCAGAGCTCCGGAAATAAGGAATGTCATTGGCCTATTCTGTGTGATGGTAAGTTCTTCTCTGCACTGAAAATAAGTTTTAAATTCATCACTTCTCACTGTATTAGGCCAACCATTCCTACTTTAACGAAACACTTGCTACAAAACTTTCTCTTCCAGGATTGACCTCACAAGTTGGCCGTTTAAAATAGGTGATAATACTTGTTTGAAGTCCGTGACAGTAATGAGAATAACACCATTATTAGGGATTTCAACCTCCAATGGTACGGTAAACAGGATAAGGTATCAACTGTTAGTTTAGTTCCCCTGGCGATAAGCTGGAGGTCATAAGACTAAGTATTCAGGAATAGCTCACCGGTAATACAAGAAGCCACCATGACTGGGGTGTCTTCCTTACTTCCAAAAATCCAGAGAAAGGCTTTCTGATCTGATTGATGAAACCATTTTGCCCTGAACACTGCCATGAACACGATAGAAAGTACTTCCTCGGCCGAATTGTGGCAAACTTAAAAACTGACGTAAACGCTGTCAGACAGTCCTCTACAGAAGGCCTAATTTGCATCAAAATCGCTCCTCCACCAGTGGGGAGGTATAGCAAATCAGTTTTAAGGGCAGTTTTAGTTCATAATGAACCAAGGTTTTAGATGCTAAAAATGCTTCATTAGCTTTTGAGACTGCTTTTGAACATTTGTCACTCCAAATCAAGTCACTTTTTGAACTTTGCAACTTGTTCAAAGGAGCCAAAATGGATGCTAAGTGTTGAGCATCAATTTTGCACATTGTTGTAAAAGGCCTAAGAATTTAAAACCCAAAATATTTTAACCCAGACTCATTCAGTTCGCATTCAGTTAGCAGCTTGCAGACTCATTCAGATATCAAGAACTTTCAAGAAAGTGGTGGTGCGGAGTGCCCTTTGCAGCTACCAAAACATCACCATATTTGCTTTTGAAAGATACCTGGAGAACTGGCTAAGACTATATAGCGGCACGTATTGCTACTCATATAATCCTTTACGAGTTGAAAACACACTTTGAATTGTCGTATAGTGCCATTTGAAGGAATGTGTCTGACAAATCGATTAGGGAAAATCAATTGCACGCTCCAGGTTAATAACAAATCTTCCGGTTCCAGCCAAGTTACAGGCAAGTGTTCTATAGTAATTTGATGGTTTACTGACATACTGTAGCCCTCTACAATCCGTACGTCTCCATTCGACTTGTAAACCAAGACAATTGTTGGAGCCCGGACAATACAATTAACCGGTTTTAGAGTTCCTTCGTTACCCGGGCTGTCTATCTACACTTCGACCTTACTTATCAGAGAGAGTGGCACGTAGCAAGCTTTCATAAATTTGGGTTCAGCATCACTATTTAATTTCACACCAGCTTTGAAATCTTTAGTTTCCCAGTCATGGCTTAAAAAGATCTGGAAATTGATCACAGATTTCAACTTTTGAAAGAAATTTGTTATTGTAAAACTGATCCAGGTTTAATCGAAACTTATTTATCTAGTCCTTAGTGCAGGTTGTTCACCTGGGGCAATAATTGAATTAAGTCATTCAGTTTGTCATTTAATAGTGACATCGAAAATTATTACACCTACAGGTTTTGCAGTCTCGCCCAAACAAGAACACAACGTAATGGTTGGAGGCAGTAACTTACACTTTTTTTAATACTTTCGAAACTAGCTATTAGCAATGATGGTACAATCACAACTTGTATCAACTTCGAAAGTTAAGTTTACTTCGTTAAGAGCTCATTCAATACTCCACTTTTCATTTTTTTCCAGAATTTATGGTCAATCCATAAGTTTTGGATTCGAGACGGGAATTACAGATACTAACCTTCTCAGAACTCGTGTTTTAATAATATTGGATTTGTGAACACATAACGCATAACACTGCTCTTATTTAGACCCAATTTCTTTTGTGGAGTTTTCTGAAGGTTTGCTGCTTTGTTTAACATTAGACTCACACACAACCTTAAAATGACATCGAGAACCGTATTTTTCGCAGGTGTACTCCATGTATTTGCACTAAGCACGAATACATCACTTTTTAGAAGCGTGACATATGACATCACGGCTATACTTTCGGCCGCTAGACTGAGTTTAATTTAAAACTATTTGAAGTACTAGTTCTAGATTAAATCCAGTTACATTTTGAGCAGCACTCTGACCAGCAAAAGCTTCTTCACAGGAAATGAGTTGCATTAGCCAACATCTTCCTTTGAATAACATCCGAATTATTGCCAGCCACCAGGCGATCCCATGACTTCAGGGGCGAGGGATAATCGTCTAACTGGAAAATCGCATAATTGGAAGAACGTATACAGTACAACAGTATAGCGGAAAGGCGTCTAACTGGAAATTCGTATAATGGATAAACTTCTAACTGGATAAACGTCTAACTGCGGTTTCTGATGTTATGTGTATAGCCGCAGCGAGCGTGGCAGCACGAGCGAGGCAGGGACATTAGACGATTTTCCATCATACAAATTTCCTCTTAGACGATTTTCCAGTTAGAGGTTCGTCCGACGCCTCAGTAAGAAACATGCCAAAGCTGCAATGCTCGGTTAAATGTGTCAACCCACTGTTGCGAAAGGCCACGGATTCCTCTGAAAGGTGGTCTTGCTTAGAAAATCTTAATCTCTCTGCGATAAGAGATGGAGCTGGACACAAGCTTGATTTTACTAATCTTATGAATTCATCCAAAGTCTTGAATTGTGGAGTAAGAGGTGAATACAAACTCTCAATTTATGAGTACGTTTACTTGTCCACGCAAGACAGTCACATAGGAACCTGATTACCCAAAGTAACATCACCAGCCTAATAAAACATTTTCGCATGTACAACGCAATTAACGCAGCCACCACTCTCAACACAGAAATTCCAAAAACGCTTCGACATAATGGTAAATTCCAAATTTAAACCAGCAACCTAAACAATACCAAAGTCAACCACATTGCAACAAGACAATAAATCTCAATATTGCAATGTGTCTGTAGTTATCGTGTACTTCAATACTAAATTACAATTAATGAAATTACCCCTAAGACAATCCCAATACAATTTGGCCCAATTAAGCTTCTTAAATCACTCAATCGGAGGCTTAACACAAATTCCAGAATGACCACAGAACAACGTAAAGTAGTAACACTGGGCTACTGTATTTAATTTAAAGTGATATTAGCATTTCAGAAATCAATAATGACCAAAGCAACACCATATTATTAGTAAAAATTCTCATACTAATATTCCGAGAGCTAAGAAATTTCGATAATTTTTTTCAACCCGAGTGTTTTGGCTTATAAACTCACGAGTACTATTTAAGCAGACATTAATTTCACGAGTGCGAAGCACGAGGGAAGTTATCTCTCAATAAATTGCACGAGTGAGTTTAATCGGCTAGCCAAAACACGAGTGTTGAAAAAAATTTGATAGAGAATTTAGTTAGAGAATTTCTCGTCATTTTTCATTATTCAGCATGCTAAATTGCACAAGCAGAATTTAAAAATTGATAAGAATCGCTGCTGACTGCAAATAGTGGCGCGCCGATTTCAATACGGCCGCCAGGAATAAAATTGATATTCGCCGCCGCTAAAGCATGTCTCATTGGCGCACACCTCCATTT
Source organism: Lithobius niger (assembly GCA_023313725.1). NCBI lineage: Eukaryota > Metazoa > Arthropoda > Chilopoda > Lithobiomorpha > Lithobiidae > Lithobius > Lithobius niger. The sequence goes on from JAHWFP010227467.1 coordinate 8,271, forward strand.
TTATTAACGATAATATTCTATTTCTAACGACATTTCTATTAACGATAGCTTAAAGTTAAGCACGGAAAAATATGTTGCACAATTATCACATTTGCCGCCCCGTGCTCCCTTGGCTAACCCAGTTGATTTAAAAAAATACTTGGAGCAGTATAACCATGGCAAATCCAACGACGATGTACACATTTGCAGTAGCAAATCAATATAAGTAGTAAGCCATACCCAGGTTACCAAAATTGGACTACTCCTAAGTACACTACCTTTTGTGTTGCTGAATGAGGAAAACACAAATCACTGGACATCAAAGAGTTTCCTTCATTCAGACATCTTTTGTGGTGAAGTTAAGTGGAAACCACGAATCTGTTGACAAATCACATACTTCTGAAGACAGTAGGTCACCTCCAGACATCTCCTGTCTACAAAAATAGCTACGCTAATCCTCATGCCTACAGCATTTTAGGTTTAAATTTCAAATTTCGGTCTTTTAAACTGGCTTCATTCTCATCGCCGTTCTGGTATATAGGACTTCATACTACCTTATTAAGAGAGAACTAAATGAAGAACTTCGCTAGGCAAGGTTAGCTACGATTGGGGCACCAGGGAATATTTCCTGACTCGTTTTATTAACATGAGTGATCACATATTAAGGCATGGGACACCCAGGGCTGCACCTACACAATGGTATACAAGGTTCAAGGTGCACAGTAGGCAAGGTGCACTGAGACACCAAACTTACATCAAGTTGGTCAGCAAAACAATACACGGCTGAAATGCTACGGAGATATATAGAGATTGTTCGTTTCTTTTCTTTAGGTTGGGGAGGGGGTCGGAGCCTTCACCTTAGTTTCGGCTGGGTACAATATTTTTGTTTGTTTCTATTTTTTGTCCAAAAACTTTTTATTTTTTTTTTATTCTTTATCTCGTTTATCCTCGTGTGACGTCATTAATTACATGATGTCATCAATTTAGGTGAAGTCTTTTTTATAATTTCCATGAACAGTGTGAGGGAGGGATTGAGGTTTAATGGCGCGTTGACGGCTAGGTCATTAACGCCAACCTCAGTCACAGTGCAGTTGCCCGGGTTGCAACTTCACCACATATTACAGAGATATAATACAAACCAGAAATCTAAATCTTGTCATACATCTGTACCTCCTGCAAAAATTGAAAAACACCTGATAGGAAGACAGACTTATCGCCCAATTGAAGGGCAATGTCCTGCGGAAGATGGAAACGACGACAAACACCTGGCGACAATCAACAAGGAAATGCCGGACCGTAAGTGGCCGTCGACACCAATGACATTCAGTGGGGTCAAACCCCCCCCCCCCAAAAAAAGGGAACAGTGAGTGAGTCGGGCGTGACCAATCAATGCGCAAACGGGCCAACACTACCTCTTCACGGCAACTGCGGCGACACGCCGAGTGCCATTCCTCGACAGTGCCTTTAATAGCTCGCAATTTATTGCCGTCCTGTCTGTCCCACAAGGTTTGCCAAAAAGCGTGTAACCTCAGCCAGCCGAAGAGTTGGAAAATGAACAGTGTATTTTTCAGGAAATCACAAACGCAAAAACTCATTTTTTCAAAGCAAAAGTTGTTGAAGGGCCAAAAGAATTGAGTCATACAGTTGAATATACGCCCAGAAACTGGCCAGTTTAATATACCGTACTTCTGGCATCTCTCTCATGTGTGTGGGTGCTTTGTGCTTTGTTTTAAGCGAAAAACAAGCACGCTCGCACGCAAGCACGTAGTTTATTTTTAACGATGAAAGTTGTTGGCGTTCGAAGTACGGTCTCTGAAAATTGCCACGGGCAGGTTTCCGAAACAGAACTTAATGACACGAAAGAGGTATTTATTTTTTTGAGATGGGGGTTCGTGGCGCGTTTACAGTAAGAGTAGTTTTGAGTAGCGTGATTTTAATTTTCTTCTGCGTGCAAAAATAAATGAACGTATAGATAAGTTTTTTAAAAACCTTATCACCTGGATGACCACACACAAAAAAAATCGATAGACACCACGCGATGTTGCAGTCGTCTTCCTTCGAAAACTACCTGCGGCATGCTAAAAATGCACCCAGTATATAGGCAGCTTCCACAAACATGATTCTGGTAAATTGCCAATTCTGTTCAAAGTTGCATCCTATTTAGCCTTTTATCGGCAAACAAAATTCAGCGTCGACGCCTACGACGACAGGAAAACAGCCCGAAACCTTCCTAAAAGTGAAAAGGAAAAAAAAAAAAGATTGCACTTTTCATTTACGAGATACGAAACACGTTGTTGGATGATAAGACAAACGCCCGCACACACATAATACCACACACCGTTACATTAGCCTATCTCACTTGTCAAAAATTCTCCAGAGAAATTAAGGGGAACGTCAAGTTTTTGACTCGCCCCCCGCTGTCCGTATTTCAGGCAACGTGTTGAGGGGCTGGTCCACCTGGGTTTATGGTTATAAAAGGAGGCATGGACGATTACGGCGAATTCTGCGGGGAATATGTTTGACGTTGAGGCATGGCTCGCGCTCGCACTTCTCCCTACCTCTGTATATATACTCTCTCTTTTCTCTACATATCTCTGACTCCCTATGCTACGACGATGCGGTTTTACAGCGTGGGGCGAAAGTGGTGGTATTGGTCTGCCCAAGTTTGGCAGATGCTCGAAAAATCCTAAAATTAAAATTTTAATGGACGTTAAGTTGAACCCACAAATCAAAAGATCTATCTTCTCGCATTTTTTTTTATCTTCAGTGCAGCCGGTGAGAAGGCAGATTCGTGAAGGCAAAAGGTCTTAAACTGCAAAAATGATGCTATCTTGTGGTAACATGGCATTACTGCCATTGAAGCTACGGTCTCCGAAATTGGGAAAGCCGACGAATGACCTCGTGACTGGAAGTCTATACGATGGGATGAAGTTATTTTTTTATTGGACATAACTGCATGGAGTTCCCTGAATTTTTGGGCCAGTGCATATGGTTCACTAACACGAAGGCCCGACATGACCTTCAACATGTTGCAAAATCTGACAGTTGCGTATCGTTTTCCCGCATAGAAGACTGTAAGTGTAAGCTCGGAAAGCTCGACCATATTAGGCCGCTAAAAATTAATTAAGTGGTTCTCGGGAGCGCACGCATGGGTTTTTTTGCTCATGAAACGTTTTTTACGACATTGTCTAAAAATAAAAAATTCCGATCACGCATCAGCACTTTCACCAAACATTTCCTGGAGCCGATGACCACACTGGAGATCTTTGCTCCAAAGATCTCCAATGTGGTCATCGGCTCCAGGATCGCCTCGAAACAATTCTAAAGGTTGTTCAGAGGTATGTCACGAGTAAAAACTTGCATCTAAAGAATAACTTTTATCAGATGTGCAACTAATGCACGATCACCATGTAACTAATAATAATAATCAGTTTGCCCCCAAGTGGGGTTGGGGGGGGGGAGGACACAGAAGGGCATACCTCTTACACTGGCCCTAAGAGTTAGTAAATTCGTTTCAGAAACTTGTTCAAAGGACAAAGAGACAGTCGTCGTTTAAAAATTGGTACGGATGGCGCTGATACAACGTGCTCAGGGAGGGAGTTCCACACGCCAACGACGCTAATTAAAACACAAATATTGCATTCCACAACAAAATGTAAGCTACTGATTTCGTTTTGTTTGGTAAAAAACAAAAGCCATCGCGCGCATCTGAAAAATCATGAATAAAACGAAAAACAAAAAACCAACGCCCTCTCGCGTCAATGTTTTTTTTAGTACCACTCACGAAAACCACTTAATTTTTAGCGGCCTTATACTTATTATATCAACTGTATTACACTTCGTTACTTTTTATAGAGAAGGCCAGTAATTTCATACTGTGTCAAACGTCCTTATTTGTCACCAACGAATTAGTTTGCGAAGTAGGAGGCTTAAACTGATGGATATATACTCCCTGAGAGAGCAAGAAATCGCAAAGCACATAAAATGACACCAATATCAACTTTTTCAGCCAATAAATCATATTCTGGTCTTGTTCACCTGCAAACAAAGGACCCATGCATTCAGAAACAAAGATATAAACCATAAATGAATTAAAAACTACAAAAACGTTCCTACTTATAATTTAAAACCGCAATAAAAAAGCAAAAAAAAACCAACAAAAAAACGCACCAGTGTTAAACAGCCACCGCCATATTGAATAGTGACGTCAATACGCGTCCATAAGGATACCAACACTGCAATACATTTACTGGCAATACATTCAACATGGCGGTGACTGTTTAACACTTTAGGGCGTTTTTTATTGCGGTTTTAAATTGTTAAGTAGGAACTTTTTTTGTAGTTTTTAAGTCATTTATGTTTTATATCATTGTTTCTGAATGTATAGTTCCTTTGTTTGTAGGTGAACAAGACCAGAATACGATTTATTGGGTGAAAATTAAAATTGTTGGCATTTTATGTGCTTTGCAAATTCTTGCACTGTCCGGAGGCACCCATATGTTTAAGTCATTATTTTGCATTGACGCATGCTAGTGACATCACGCTAATGAAGCGCCGTATTAAAATTTTCAAGTCGTATTTTTGTTTTTCTCATCAATAAAGTACACGAAGTCATACAGTACCTTCCTCAAGCACCGAACAGAGCGAAAAGAATGCACCACTGTTAGAGACAGTTTGGCTCCAAACTTGACGTCGCGCGTGCGCAGTGATGTTGCGTCGGCCGTTCAGTACCTTCCTAAACTACAGTACAGCTCAACAAGCTCAGCAGAGTATGCGATACGTCATACCTTCATCGCGACCAGACCTGGCTAATGGATTTGACCAGAAATGGCTAATAGATGTCACCAGGCGAGAGCAATGCCAAATTGCGAACCATCTCGGGGAGATGGTTTGCTGGGGTGGAGGTTTGAGCATGCGTGACGTAACAGTTTTGACGAAACAGATTCATCGCTGACGATGTTGCCGTCAATCAAGCCTCATCAACACGGATATTAGCAGGGAATGTGCCAAACTGTCACCAACAGTGGTGCGTTTGGTTCGCTCTGTTTGGTCGTTTAGGCAGGTGCTGATTTTCGCGATATAAAAACGTCTGTAAAATAGTATAGACCCATTTGGCAGCGTGGACACTTTTCGTAACTATACGTAAAAAAGAAAAAAAATCACGCCTCGTTCAGCCGAGCAACAGGCTAACCAGAGGAATGGCACTGCGAATACAGCGGCGAAACTCTCTTCCAGAATCCCAATGCTATAAAACTGAAGTACATTCACTTCCAAATACACTTAAAATTATTAACCAAACATATAAAGCATTTTGCAGGCCTGAAGTCAAACTCTTAAAGAATTTTAAAAGAAGAAAAAAGACGGTCTCGCCTGAAAGACGGCAATCGTTAACACGAATAAAACATGCCTATTTCTTTCCTTATCGCTTCATGGAGTTGAACAAGAAGTGCTGCGACTCACATGCTTATTCATAATTTCCATAACTTTACCAACCAAATCGTAACAGACATGTCAATAACTATGGGAAATATAAGTTAAAAAGACAAACTTTAATTTTTCGATTTGTTAGCTGGTTGTAACCGTCGTTAGGGTAAAGTGACCCAACTCTGGCCATCGACCTAAAGTCGACCATTTCAGTTTTCTTTCGATTGCTTCGTATCAGTTAGACGATGGTGTTCGGCAACAATAAGGTAAGAGTTTCGCTGTTGCCACTCGGGTAAACAGCGAAAGTCTTACCTTATTGTTGCAGAACGCTATTGTCTAACATATTTGTACAACGACGAGTTGGATCTTTAATGAGTGAGCCATTGTTGCAATAAAGCGACAGTGTTAGTGACTGTTGCCAAACCATCGACAAACATATTTGTACAGTCCCGTCCACAAGTAAATGAACACCGTATTGTTATTTAAACAATGAGTGTGACATATAAGGTTAACGCCACGCACATCGCACAAGTAGGATTTGGAGCATTGTTGGCTTTCTTGCTAGTCGCTATGGAATGAAAACCAACTCAAAACTAACAATGCCGAGAAGACAAGGAAATAACCACCTATCGGATGCTGAGAGACGAGTAATTATTGAACTACGAAACACAGGAATGTCATACCGTGAAATTGCAAAACAGGTTGGTTGTTTGCAAGTACTGTTTTAAATATTACACGTAGATTTGTTGATGGAAGGGGGCTAGGTGCTGATGCAAGAGCAGGGCGACCGCCATTGTTAACTCCAGACGACGAAAATCATCTCGTTGGCACTTCCTTGGGTGATCCTTTTTTGACAGCCCCTGCACTACGAAGACGGTTGGAATTAAATGTCAGTGTAACAACCGTAAAACGCACATTGATAAAAACAATTTGAGCGGGCGCATTGCTGCAAAAATAGCGAAGTTAACTGAAAGACACTGCCAGTTAAGATTGGAATTTTGTCGAAGTCATGTAAACCACGATCACCAATACTTCGCCAATTGGATTTTTACAGATGAAAAATCATTTTGTGTTGGGAACAATGGCCAGGTGTGGGTTAGACGACCTGTCGGGGAACGATTCAGCCCACAATACATAGCAGAACAATGGAAAAGTGAACGATTTTCGATCAATATATGGGTTTGGATACATACTAACGGAGCGGGGGGCATTCATTGGATAAGAGAACGGCTGAATCGTCATGTTTACATTGATATGTTAGAAAATGTTATGCTTCCAGAAGAATCTGTTCGTTTTGCACAGGATTATGTGTTTATGCATGACCGTTCACCAATCCACACTGCTAACGACGTCACACGATGGCTTGGAGAACACAACGTAAATGTTGTAAACTGGCCGCCCAAAGGAGCAGACTTAAACCCGTCGGAAAACGTGTGGGGTGAACTTGTGCGCACTGTGGACGCCATGAACGTGAGAACCAAAGAGGAACTCTGGCAAAATGTACTGGTTGCGTGGAACAACTTGGTTCAAAGACAGGAATACTGGACCACGTCAGGATAATCGATGCCATCGCGCATATCAAGGTGTGATTGATGTTAATGGGCGTTGGACGAAATACTAGAATTAGCCGAATTTCCTAATTAGCAAATCATTAAGACTAGTTTCTAATTCAGTAACTAATGACTAATTTCTAAATTAAGTAATTAATGACTAAGTAACTTATCAGTTCTTTTGTTAGTACTTTCTAACGTTTCAGTTGCATCATCACCCTATACTTTATTATTCTTTGTTGACTCGCATTTGGGATTTGATTTTGTATCGAATTTATGTTTAATATCACTCTTCATTACTAACTACTGGTTCTTGAACATCACGAACTGCAGGCTGAATGGTTCATAAACAACTACCTTAAGTAACAGGGACTACCTTACTTTTAAGGGTAAATGGAAGAACAAAATATAGTGGTAACTACCAGGCATATATCTGGTCAGCCAGAGTGAATTAAGCGTTTTTTTCTCATTAAAAATGGTATTAAAAGTACTCATTAATGTCAATAGTGTTAAAATTAACCAAAATATAAGGCAACATACTTAAAATAAAAACTATTTCGGTATGAAGTTTTGCGTATTTGTTGCATGTTTTGTGTTTTAGGATTCTCTTAATTTGTGATTTGGCTGTTGACTACGGATTCTCTCATCGAACTAAATGTTGTGGCGTAAAAAAACGTTGAGAGGGGGGTTGCAAGGAGGCAAGTGCCTCCCCAAAAACAAACCCAGGGAGCCTGAATATCCTTGGAAAGTTCTATTTATTCGCTAGTTTCTTCAAAATATTTTTTTGATGGAGCCATGCATTATGCAATGCAAGAAAACCATCGAACAATTAAAATAAAGTGGCCGTAAGTTCTCTAGCAAGGAAGGGGGGGGGGGGGGGGTGAGGAAAGAGTAAAATTTTGTATTTACACCTCTTATTCAATGTAAGCCTTTTTTTAATGATGTAATAGTTAACGTTGTAAATATTCATTAAAAAGTGTACGCCACATCTTGAACAACCGAGGATTTTCCGAACAATACACAGCATTCCTTAAGGAGGAAACCCTATTGTGAATTGTACTCCCAAAAGTTTGGATTTTATTCCATGCATATGTGTAACTAATTGATAATTTCAACGATCTATCAAAAACTCAAAAATGTTATACTTTAATGATCTGTTATATAAAGTTAACAAGTATTTATTTATTTTTTAAAATTAATTAAGTTTTTGGCGCCTTGAGTCAGAAGAAAAGTAACAAAGATGGTTATTTAGAGGAAACGGCGGAAATTCTAACACTTAGAAACCTGGTTACATCCTATCATGATCGCCAGAATAGCTAGAATTTATTCAGCTGAAGCAGCTTAAAACAAAAGCATGCATGAACTTTCCCAGAACTTTCTCTAGTTACTGACCAAGCTGTGACCTAGGCTAAGATTACTCACAACTCAGTCACTGGCACTGTTGAGGAATGGCACTCGGCGTGTCGCCGCAGTCGCCGTGAGGAGGTGGTGTTGGCCCGTTTGCGCATTGGTCACACTCGACCTACTCACTGTTTCCTTTTGCGGGGGGTTGACCCTCCCGAATGTTATTGGTGTCGGCGGCCACTTACGGTCCGGCACTTCCTTGTTGATTGTTGCCATCTTGATGGTTTTCGTCGTCGTTTCCATCTTCCGCATGACATTGTGCGTCAATTGGGCGATAAGTCTGTCCTCCTGTCCGGTGTTTTTCAATTTTTGCAGGAGGTACAGATGTATGACAAGATTTAGGTTAGGGGTTTGAATAATATCTCTGTAATGTGTGGTGCAGTGGCAACCCGGACCACTGCACTGTGACTGAGGTTGGCGCTAATGACCAAGCTGTCGACGCGCCATTAAGCTTCATTCCCCCCCCCCCTCAGTCACTGGATGATTAGTTCCTAAATTATAGGTTTTAGTCTTCTGCACAGCCGAAACGACTGAGAAGACTACAGCAATGGACTTCGTCATTCCGTCACCTTCTTCAATTCCAGAACAGTACCAGATAGAGATAAACGATTTTCACCATTAGATTTAGCGGCCAAAAACTGGTTTAAAAACACGGCATATTAAAACATCGTGGCTTTCTTTTAGCTAATAAGCTTTCTCGACGTAACTCAATGAAGTAATAACATTTGATCGTCGCATTTAACCACTACAAGAACACACGCAACCGTATCAACAACAGGATTTCGTTAACGACACACATTAGCTTTATTTAAAATAGTCTCGAAACTGTGCTGTGTGGATGAATATGCCTACTCTCAAACGAAATTCTGCCTTAGCTGCTACTTACGAAATTAAAAAGGCACCTAAAAGTTATGCCTAAAAGCTGACAATTACGCCTAAAATCTAAAACTAGACCTAAAAGCTAATACGTTTTTAACCGGCTATTGTGATGGTTACTACTTTTAGATTATAATAGCGACTGCTGTTGCAGTGCGTGATAGAGGTGTGTGCCTCAACATTTTTGAAGATGGCGGAAGTAACAGAAAACCGGTTGCGACTAGGTAGTCGTTGCAGTCGCTGGTGTGATTTTAGGGATACGTCATTATATACGGCGCGGGGGGGGGGAGGGGAGGGAGCAGAGGAATTGATCAAATTATCAGGGGAAAAATGTCGACCTACGAAATGTATAACCCCCTCCCTCGAGAGGATTCAAAATTCTTGGCCCTCCAATTTCTTTCGCTGCCGTTCCCCTCTCCCCGTAATAAATAATGTGTGATCCCTTAAAACTGCTCTTCGACCGCAACGGTAAAGTCTGTGACCACGACCATCAAGAATTTATGAAAATGTTTTCGATCTGTATTGTAGACAAAAGTCCGTAAGACTATGATTTGCTAGCCTTCGACCACCGACTAGCAAATATGCACTTGCAAAAAATAGTTCTGAACGCCAGTGATTCGTTTTGCCTTTTCATCCTCTGAAAATTCCCCATTTGCAAACAAAAGGGCGTGTAGCGTATATATACGGTCAGCGGGCCACAAGTCCCTGTGCTTGGGACTTAAAATCGTACACAGGGCGAAGGCTCTTACAACCTGTATAACTGGAAGATTGTGGGTAATACGACGACGGAATTTTTGTTCACATTGCACACTGGGCAAAAACAGGCAAATTTATGGGAAAGGATAGCGTCACATTCATTCATTCAGTATTTGTGTTTAAATTTAGATATACATTTTTTTTAACGTTACCGTAAAAAGACCGATTTTAGAGTGGGTTCAATCTTAAGAAATATTTTTAAATGACTTTACCCAGTTTGCAGTCACAAATATCCCGGGACTGGGATAGTTTTGAACTAAAAATCGAAATGGTTACCAAGATTTGGGGCCGTAAAATGGAGGAATGCCTTTTATTACCAAATCCTTCTCTCTCTGCAGAAGTTAAAGCTGCTCTAAATAAGTGGTTAATTTGAATTGGCTTTCATGAATGGTTTGCTCCGTGCTGTAATATGAATCTGCGAAAGAAGAACTCATTTGCATCCATTTTTCATTGTTAAACCACATTCATCGGCAAATTTGAAGTTTTTAACCACTATTGAGGCAATTTTAATGCCATAAGTCATTCTACAACAAAGCTAATCCTGAACAATTAGCTATAGTCAAAAACGTGCGCAATGTTGCTTCACGTATCTTATGTAACAATGCCCTGTTCATTTACTTTTGGACGGGACTGTACAACAAAGATTTGCATTGTTAGTAACCGAGCCCTTATTGTGATAGCATAACGAGCCATTGTTGTCGGGAATGTTCTCTGCCCCAACTTCGTTTTTAAAACTCAATACTGCAAATAAATGCCATTTTAATCAATTTTAACTCTTTCCTTTGGGTATTTTTCAGCTGTAACAAATGTATTATTTTAGAAACATTAACACTTAAATAGTGATACGCAAACATTGACAGCAGCAGTAGGTTAGATTTACTTACGTAAGTAAGAACTAAATACCTTCGTTTTCTTACTTACGTAAGTAAGAACCCCACGCCTTCGTTTGCTATGCCTAGAATTCTTTTTTCTTACTTAAAAAATTAATAGTTGTTAATTTAAAGTCTGAAATAGTTTCATAATACTTTCGAAACGATTTGGGATATGTCATTATGGACAGCGATTGCATTTTTACTATTTAATTAAGAATTAAAGACCTTCGTTTTCTTACTTACGTGAGTAAGAAACCCACGCCTTAGTTTTCTTACTTACATAAGTAAGAAACACACGCCTAGCCGTGGTTCTTAACAGTGGTTGCTTCATTGTTTAGCAGTGTGTCATTCACTGCTGCAACAATGGTCCAACAATGAAAGAGTTGTGCAAGTAAAATTATACGCCAAAGCGAAACTGAAACTGGACTAGGAGCGAACTGGAAATCTTCTGAAGTACATTGGATAAATATTTCTTCGGCTGCAGTGCTCCACTAATGAGATAGAGGGCGTTAGCGAACATGTCCTTATAGTCTCCTACTAACAACAGCAAAAGAAGTGGCCGTGGGAGTTTTGACTACCCATAGATTACTTGTATTCCAATTTGTTGCGAGATAAATGATACGAGGAAAACGAAATGACAGGGACGCTCCTTATACATTCTAGTTTGAGATAATCCATGCGTTTTTAGTATGGGGTGGATGTGTTTCATTACATAGCGTTTATTTGACAGCACTGTAAAGGGCCCTAAAGTCTGTCACAATCGACCCATTAACGGCCTGGGAGGACCTAAGTCAGCCGGCTGCTTCAACCAAATCTCGGCTGGCCCACATTGGGTATAATTTCGTATTGCTATTAATTGAACCAGATTGGTGCATCTACAAATATACATAAGAATAACAAGAAGAGCTGGTAATGGTATAATTTGACTAGAATGATAATGAGTCTATTAATTATTATTAATTCTTCTGAAATAAACTGGAAAAATTTAAGTTTACAGGCGGTTGTTATATCGAGCTGAAACGTCGACCTTTCACTCAGTCCAAGAAGGCTCCATATATTTAAAAAAAAAAAAGATTTAAAAAAATTGTAGTGAAAGCTTTAAGCTGTGTAAGCGCAGTTTAAAATGGAAGAGAAAAAATCTACCACACAATACTGT
>JAHWFP010227468.1:0-18382 GCA_023313725.1 Lithobius niger
GTGAAATAAAAAATGTAAGCTGCATAGGCCTTACTGTACATGGTTTGTATGTAAACGATCTGTAGATTGTACGTCTTGTCAACAGCGTTCAAAGGGTCAGCTTAGGGTACCAAAAAAATATAGTAAAATTTTTTACATTTTTATTTTGCGCACATTGTTTTTTTTCTATCAATACTAAGGATTTCCTTTCATTGGGCCAATGGGGCCAATGGCCAATCTTTAGTCTTGGGTGTCCGTTCTTACATAGGTGGACATTATCTATGTCTTAAAATTTAGTTTCCGGTTCCTGCCTCTAGAACCCCCTACAACTTTCTATTACCCATAATACCCTGGCCATTTCGCAGTTGCCAGGGGTTACCAAATCGTATTTAAGCAAGGGGGCCAGCATGGAAAAATCAGAAAGCCTTCGGGCCAGCCAACTGGCTGGTCCTCCTTCAACCACTGCTAGGTTCCCTAGTTAGGGGGATTTTTGGCTTTTAGGCCTTTAATAGGCCCAATTGTGGTTAGGCCTTTCCCCTGACCTAAACTAAGCCTATTTACCTTAACTTAACCCGAAAGTTCCCCAGCTTCCCTCAGTCTTTTGGTTCAGTCTAATTAGGTAGCTCTCCCACAGTTTGTTATTTTTGGTCAGTGGTGCCGAAACCCGGGAGTAAGGCTGGTCGGGACTTACTATACTGTTTGGCCCAAATTAGGGTTCTCTTGTTTGGGTTTTTGTTAGGCCCTTTTTAGGTTTTTGGGAGCTTAAGGTGAAACGTGGGTAAGCCGAGCAATGGCTAAGCTTGGGCCTTTAAGTTCCATTGTGTAGTTAGGCCTATGTAATAGTTAAGCCTAACGTGTTCAGATCTTGCTGAAATTTGGTAGGCATATGCAGAAGGGTCTTGGGGATCCGTTTTTAGGGTTTTTGGCGTTAAGCCTATTTTTAGGCCTATTTTGGATTTTTTGGGTTTTGAACTTGGGAGGTAAAACGGAAACGTTTTTACTTAGGACGATTTTTTAATTTAGGCTTAGTTTGGCTGTAAAGCCTACTTTAGAATTTCGGGTTGTGTTTAGTGAAGGGGGAACACTAACTTTAGCGTTTTGGTTGCCTTACGGCAATATTTTAATTTGGGCTTAATAATAAGCAATTTCTTGTAATTTGTGTTGGTACCTCATAAAGAGCAATATTTTCTGCAACGGTTTTTTTTTCCCATAAATCAACCTAATTTTCGGCTTTCAGAACTAACTTAATTTATGAGAGGTGTGTCGAGTTTTGGTGAGTCATTCTAGCAGTTTTGGTTTTCTTAAACCATGTTTTTTTCGATCGTTTTAAGTGCATCGTAATTTGTAGTTTCAAGTCCGTACTTGAAGGCGTGTGTCAGCTGTAGTCGTTTTTTGTTGAGTAGTTTGACTAGTCGTGGGACAGAGGAGTCGTGGGACAGAGGAGTCTTGGGACAGAGGAGTCTTGGGACAGAGGAGTCTTGGGACAGAGTCTTGGGACAGTGTAGTTTTCGAGTAGGAGTCAGTCTTCGGACCTTGTAGTTTTCAGTAGGAGTCAGTCTTCGGACCTTGTAGTTTGTGTGCAGAGGAGTTTCGTGTGAGAGTTGTCATTCGTAGTCATTTGGATAAGGTGTTGACGGTAAATCCGTCTTTGAAGGGTATCATTTTTTCATGTTCATTTGGGAATACTTTTTTTTTTCAACAGCTTTCATATTAGTGACATGTGCTTTGATGTATGTGTTTTTCTTTCAGCTTACAGCTTTACAGACATTTGTTTCAATAAAAATTCAACATGGTTAGAGTGTTACAAGATGTACGTGTTCAAGTTTAGACACAAGATTTGCGATGTGTAATTTTTTCAGAGCTTCATGTGGGTGGTGGAGTATGTCACAAATCTTGTTTACTTTCATGTTTGCTGGGGCCAATGGCCAATCTTTAGTCTTGGGTGTCCGTTCTTACATAGGTGGACATTATCTATGTCTTAAAATTTAGTTTCCGGTTCCTGCCTCTAGAACCCCCTACAACTTTCTATTACCCATAATACCCTGGCCATTTCGCGGTTGTCAGGGGTTACCAAATCGTATTTAAGCAAGGGGGCCAGCATGGAAAAATCAGAAAGCCTTCGGGCCAGCCAACTGGCTGGTCCTCCTTCAACCCCTGCTAGGTTCCCTAGTTAGGGGGATTTTTGGCTTTTAGGCCTTTAATAGGCCCAATTGTGGTTAGGCCTTTCCCCTGACCTAAACTAAGCCTATTTACCTTAACTTAACCCGAAAGTTCCCCAGCTTCCCTCAGTCTAAATAGGTAGCTCTCCCACAGTTTGTTATTTTTGGTCAGTGGTGCCAAAACCCGGGAGTAAGGCTGGTCGGGACTTAAGGTATTTTGTTAGGCCCAAGTTAGGGTTCTCTTGTATGGGTTTTTGTTAGGCCCTTTTTAGGTATTTGGGAGCTTAAGGTGAAACGTGGGTAAGCCGAGCAATGGCTAAGCCTGGGCCTTTAAGTTCCATTGTGTAGTTAGGCCTATGTAATAGTTAAGCCTAACGTGTTCAGATCTTGCTGAAATTTGGTAGGCATATGCAGAAGGGTCTTGGGGATCCGTTTTTAGGGTTTTTGGCGTTAGGCCTATTTTGGGTTTTGAACTTGGGAGGTAAAATGGAGACGTTTTTACTTAGGACATTTTTTTAATTTAGGCTTAGTTTGTGTAGGGAAATAATTAATGGCTTAATTAATATTCATAACAGAAACAATACAATTAATTAATTGAATGCATAATATCATACATTTATTAAATGCATGAGCCGAGTATTTATTCGGATAGATCAAAACGACTCCAGATAGCAATTATAATTGGGAGTCTTTCTTCAAAGACGACCGAGAGGCGGCAAGATCATTTGAGACTGAACAAGTGTAATTATACCTATTGTTAGAGTTTAAAGGATGGCATTACCAGCTGACATTATTTACGACAGTTTCGTAGAAGCTAAATGACTTTCTAGAACTAGATTTAATTACGATAAGATCGTCGCTCATGAACGATCACTACGTGGAATAACAATAAGTCCCTCCCACACGGGATGGCGGCATATACCTTCAAAGTGCCGCATACGGGGAACAATTAATGAACCCGAACGCAACAATAGAATGATTGACAGGCGGAGAGGTCCCAATTGATGATAAGGGCCCAAGCTGTCCAAATGTTACTATATTTAGCATTTCAATAATAAATCAATACTACAATGGATTGATCATGGCCGATAACGCCACAGTATTTAAGCTGAACCTCGGAATGCGTGATATCATCCGATCACCAGCAGCTTACCAGACGCTAACTAGTTCACGCCAGTCAAATTCCGAAGGCCGCAATCCAGAAGTACGCCAGGCAGATTTCCGTGCCGAGCTAGCGACGGGGCTTCGCCGCTCAGCCGACCCGTGGGCCCATGGCCGCACTCAAGCTTCAATTAATGAGCTAAGTATTCTGATTGATTAGCGATAGCTAATTGTGTTTATGCTTAACTAGTACCAATCCGTACGCTACTAAATTAACCCGAAGTTCCCTTAATTTAACTCAGAGAATATAATAATGATTAGGTTTACCGCTCGACTTAATCCGTAATGCCATTCGTTAAACTCATGTCAAATCATTGTAATCATACAATCAAATCATAATAATCTGTCACTGATTTAATTGGCCATATGTGGGGTCAATATTGTGTACAGCGGAGTGTTGATTAAAGGCCCAGTATAATTGGATGTTTGCTTATTATTTAGCCTACCTAATTTATACTTGATTAGTGTTTTATACAATTGTTTGCCCTTATGCCATCCTGAACGATAATGTTTATTCTAGTCAAATGGTCACTGGAATAGAACATTACAATGGAGTCATAAGTGTGATTCAATTCTCACAACTAGCCCGAAAAGAAAAAATAATACTAATAATTTAAGAGCATTCAGTTGTATTTTATATAAAATACTGCCATTTTCCGCACTTTATAGTCCTTAAAAAGTTGAAATTTAACGTTAAAATTCGGGTCCGATTTTTTTTTTACCCCAATAGTCAACAACGATAGTTGGTTTGCTTGTAAACAGAATTTTAACAATCAAAAGTACGGGAAAATTTAGTAGCCTATTTAAGAAAATAGCGCTGGTTAAGCTCTGTTGAAAAATAACATTGTTGATTTTGCTTGTATCTTGCAAATGTTTTGTAAATGGTCGATTGACATGTTCAATGCTATGAAATATGTTCAAGTGTGTATTCTTATGTGCATTTAAAGTGTATTTGCTTTGAATTTTCCACAATAAGAAGAAATTTTGGTTAAATTTGGGTTAAACTTATAGGCCTAAATTTAGTCCAATGCATTTGGTTTATTAGTCACTACAGTGCTAATTTTGTGTGAAATTGATCGTGGTTGGTCTTAAAATAACCACCGTCAAATTATTGCCGACTTCAGGTGTTAAAATTTTGGAAAATTTCCGTATTTTCCATTTTAAAGGGAAAAATCATCATTTTGGTGCAAATTTGTAAAAAATTTTACAAAATTTCAAAGTGCTTAAAACTTAAGACTTGTGCTACAAATTAAGTTTAAATCCATCCTAAGCTTAAATATTTGCTTAAAATCTAGTTAAAATCTACTAAAATCTAGTAAAATCTAGTTAAATAATGCTTAGAACTAGAAGTAATCGTGCTAGGGGCACAATTCAAGTCTCTTCGAGAGGCAGACAAATTAGAAGGCCAGTGAATCGCCAAGATTTTGTGGAATTTACAGACACTTCAGTTAGTACTACTAATTTAGACAATACTAATACTACTCAAAATGAATCGGATACAGAATCAGAGTATTCTGATACCATCGACAAGATCGATGATGCAGTAAATTTGCCTCCTCCCAAACAAGTTCAATCTCGCTCAGCTAATCGCTCAGCTCAAAATAAGGCTAACACTAAAGATCGAACAAGATCTACGTCTCCACGTAATAAACGTGCAACTCAGACACCTTTAAATTCCCGAGTACCACTTAACACTCAAGTACCAGTACATAATCAAGTGCCTCCCAATAATCAGATGCACGCTAACCAAAATGAGTCGTTTAGCCAAAATATACCTCTAAATGAAAATGTACCGTTAAATCAAAATACGCCATTAACCCAAACAGTGCCGTTAAATTTAGTAACGCCACAGCACAATCGGGTAACGCCAAACACCAACTATGCCTACCTTGCAAATGCTAACAAGCGCTCAAACACCGCTTAATATTCAATTGCCAATAAATTCGCAAATACCGAATCATTCCCATGTTCCCATTACTCCAAATGTAGTAATAAATTCCCAAATTTCAGATGGAAATCAAACACCGCTAAATTTAACCCCTAACCATAGTAGCGGATGACAGGGTGATTCGATGGATGAATCTCGCCTTCAAAAGATTTTAGATCATACTTTAGCAGTATGCTTGCAATCAAATAGTGATAATCTTAAGGCAGTAAATGATAATCATTTAGAAGTGCTGAAAACTATTACCGAATCAAATCAAACTAGAGATTCACAAACTAATTCTAGACTTTGGCAAGAATTACGTTCAGCCAAGAAAGCTATATTACCTTTTGCAGGGGATGACTCATTAGATATTTTCACTTTCGCACTAATGGTCGAAAATTTGCGTACATTAGATCCTTCATTGCAAGATTCAGAATTAGTTTCGGTTGCATGTAGTAAATGTACAGGTCCAGTTGCAATATTTTTAGCCATGAATCCGCATATTGCTAGCTCTCAAAGTTGGGCAAATTTCAAGGAAATTTTAGTCGATAGATTTGGTTGTGGAGGTGAAACCATAACCCCATATTTGTTTCATACAGCTGAATTAAAGGAAGGGGAAACAATCGAAGATTTTTCTGCTAGGCTAGAGAAAATGGCTTCACAACTCTGGAGAGTTAAGCCAATGGATACCGAGGCAGAACGCCAATATAAACAAATAGCAAAAGATGAAGGAATGCGTTCAGTTTTTCTTCATGCTATGCCACCCGAAATCGAAGTACATATTACTTCTCAAATGCATACTTCATTTAGAAATATGTATAACGCAGCAATTTACAAGTGTGCCGTTTTAGCAGGCTACGCAGGTAAAAGGAGTAAGAGTAGCTCAGCTCAGTCAGCAGAAGCTGCAGCAAGTAAACAAACTTCGAATAGCGAAGTCAATAATTTGGCTCTTGGTTCAATATTAGACAAAATGAATTCATTAGAAAAAGGCTTAAATAAATTAAGAAGTGTTAAAGCCACACTTAATGAGGTTAAAATCAGCACCATAAATGCGAAAAACCCGCAAATCAAGGTCTGTCACCGTTGTTTAGGTCGTGGACATTTCAAAAAACATTGTCGCACTAAGGATGATAATTTACAACGTTGCAGACAACGTAATAAGCATAATTCGGAAAATGGTTCTTCCAATAATAACTACGGTGGGGACGGCCATAGAAATAGTTAATACAGGGGAAATAATCCTGGAAACTGCGGAAATTATTTTTCTGGTTTCAATAACAGGGATTCTGTTCAGCTTAATAATAAAACTAACAACCCTTATTCATATCAGACTAACACTGGCAATAACGGTAACAATGGTTACAATAACGGACAACAAAATCAAAATTCCAGTAATACTAATTACGGTAAGAACCAAAGTTAAAATAGAAATCAAAATCAAAACCAAAATCAGCAACGGCAAAAGCACAACGGCCAAAACCGTGTTCCACAACACGCTACAGACGTAAATGAGGGTAATGACTCATGTCAAAATGGTTGCAATTCAAAAAACGAGTTAGTAGTCTGAATGTGAACAGGGATTCAGAACTAAACTTAAATCAGTCAGAACAGAGCAATAATGACGACCAACATCCACACGTTAGCTCAGTTCAAGCTCAAACTCCTGTTAAATCAAACTAATAAGGTAAATAATACACTTTCCTTTAAACGTAAAATGCGTTTCATTATTTTCAGAAGAAGTTGCAAATAAATTAATGCGTCCAAATGGCCAAATGACCAAATGGCACCAAAACGTCAAATGGCACCAGCAAAAACTTGCTTTGCCAGATCGCACGCTAGCACTACCATGTTTAGCATCATATTTTGGCAAAAAAAATTCCATCAAAATATGTAGCAAGTGCTATAGAGAGTAACAAAAATCTCGTAAATGAATTTACTAATGCTTTAAACACAGTTAACGATAAATATGGTTTAACTTGTGACTCAGTAGTAGTAACTCTATTTGAAGACGGTTTAGATTCTACAAATTTTCTTTCCGAATTAAACCCAGTCGATACTAAAAAGCCGATAGTTATTGCTTTATTAGGTCACGAACGCACAGTTCAGTTTAAACATACGGATGATTCATTTTATAAAGACGGAGTTAACATGCCTTCGGGCACATCTATTGGTATTTCACCAACAACGCAGAAAGATTGGAAAATTAGAATTCCAACAGTTGTAGGAACGTTTGAGCCTACAATCTGCTTAACGTTTTGGGACAGCAAGAATGTTGCCGACCCAAATACGTCACCAGCAAAACACTCATCGTTGGGAGAGCGAGGAAACTTGCTCACGAGCATTTCCGCTCAACCGGGCAACAGGTGGTACAAGCAGCACCATCTAGTGTCCGAGGTCGATACTAGCCTCGAGTCGGAGCAGCAAGGGGAAACATCGCTCGACTCGGAGCAAACAGCGCCTAACGCTGATAATGTTCAAGTGAACACAGTTTTAAATAAAACTAAGGTTAAATATTCACGTCCACACTTAGTGTTTGACGTTGGTAATAGGCCAGAAATCTGTTTGTTAGATACAGGTTCTTCACTTTCGTTAATTACGAACACAGCAGCACAACGCATGCTTAAGGATTTTAGAGTTAAATGCCATTTAATTCCGATGACCACACCAGTCAATTTGGTTGGGGTCGGAAATCGTCAGATTAAAACTGATAGGAAAATAGTAACAACTGTAGAAAAGTGTGAATTTTCTAGAAATCAAGAGTTTATTATCGTTCCCGATGGATCATTTGGTAACATTTCAGTACTATTAGGATACGATTTCATGTCAAATAAATCAGATTCGTTAGCATTAAATTGCCCAGATAACGTCTTAACTATAGGTGATAAAAAAAAAAAAAAAAAAATGTCGTCTACACCAGCATTAGCTCATGTAGCCTATAATCAAAATAAGGAAATAATAAACAGGGAATTTTATAAACCCAATCACATTTACGTAGCATCACTCAACGTAGCTACAGATGTAGTAACCGATGATAATCCTAAATCTACATGGAATTGTACACCTAAACAACATTTAATAGATATTACTGTATCTTTGTTAAGAGACGAAATAATTCCATCAAATTGTGAGAGTAGAATAACGGGAAATTTACATTTTCCGTACCCAGAAATACAGACAGGAGTATTCCAACCTGAAAATGGCGAATTTCCTGTACATCTTGCTCACAGTCTTGTTAACACAACTCCCACAGGTATTATTCCAGTTATGTGTATAAATCTTAACGGATTTGACGTAGAACTAAAAGCGGGTACTATCGTAGTTACGTACACGACTGATATTATCGAGTACGAGGATGACGCTACCTTAGTTTCGTCAAATTCAAATTTGCCCACCTTAAGTCCCATTGAGAAATCCCAAACCGCAAGTCCCATCGAGGTATCTCAAAACTCAAGTCCCATCGGGACTTCTCAAAACCAATCCAAACCGAGTGAAAGCTCATCGGAGGTGCCAGTTAGTAGCCTAACTGACGCTCCCAAGCCGAAATCCAAGGCAGAGCTCGATGCGGAATGGGAAATTTTAAAACATAGATTCATGTTTCCAGATTTAAACAGGGAGGAAACGGGAGAATTTCTAGATATGCTTAAAATTCATCAAGATTCATTTTCTAAAAACGATTTTGACTTACGATGTTATGAGGGATACAAAGTTCCTATAGATACTGGCGAGTCACAACCAGTAAGTTCTAAAATGTACCGAGTTCCATTTCACCAACGTGAATTATTGGATAAGTATGTTGACAAAATGCAGAGAGTAGGAATAATTAAAGAAGGAAAATCAGGATGGTTGTCTCCTTGTCTAATGATAAAGAGAAGGCCAACTGATTATCGCGTATCGTAGATTTACGCGGCTTGAATTCTGTCGTTGAAAGTTTAAGTGTTCCAATACCCACTGTGACAGAAAGCATGGCTCACCTTAGCGGAGCTAAATATTTTACACGCTTAGACTTTAAGTTTGGATTTTATCAACTTAAATTAGCGGAATCTGCTAAACCTAAGACGTGCTTCTCTGCTAATTCTAAAACCTATTTTTTTAAACCGGCTCCCAATGGATCTTAAAACACGCGAATCAAGCACTAGAACTAGTCGCTCATTCAGGACTAATACTCAGTGTTGAAAAGCGTAAATTTGCACGTAAAAAGGTTAAATTCCTAGGCTTTGTGTTAAACGAAAACGGGATACAACCTGATAGCGATAAAACAAAGGCTATGCAACATTATCCTACGCCTAAGACACCTAAAACAAGTCCGTTCATTTTTAGGTATGGTAAATTTCTATGGGCGACACATTCCTTCATTCGCCGAAATGTCACAGATTTTGTCTAAACTAACACGGAAAAACTGTAAATTTCTGTGGGGCGAAAATGAAGAAAGAGCATTTCAGGAACTTAAGCGAGCTATGATACAAGCTGCAACGCTTAAGCACCCAGATTTTTCTAAAGCTAAAGTTAAATGACTGATCTTTAAGTCTATAAAGGAGAAATAAATTAGCTAAATTCCAATTTTCTTTGCTATAATCAGTCATCAGAAGATCTGATCGACGCTTCTAACAAGCGAAATATCTTATAACGACTATGACGGAATTCTATACAGGATTCGACTAGCAGACCGAAATAGAGGCCGTATGCACAATCTAGCGCAGATGTGCATACCAAAATCTCTACGGAACTATTGTATCCAGTATTACCATTCCACACCTGGCGCCGGACATCGCGGAGCCACAAAAACTAGAGAAACAATATAGCTATATTGCTATTGGCCTAAAATGATGGACGATATCGCTCATTACGTTAAAACTTGTCAAGTATGTCAAGCTTACGTTAGACCTAACAAGCCACTAAAGGCTAGACTAACAGCATATCAACCCCTACAGTAACCAGGTCATTCATGGAGCTTGGATCTCATTGGACCCTTGAATAAAAGCGTTCACAGGAACGTCTACATAATGATGTTAATTGATGACTTCAGTCGTTACATAATTGCAGTCGGAATTCCCGATAAGAAAGCAGAAACGATAGCCAATAAGTTATTTTCTCACCTCATA
The DNA here is from genome assembly GCA_023313725.1 of Lithobius niger. Classification (NCBI taxonomy): domain Eukaryota; kingdom Metazoa; phylum Arthropoda; class Chilopoda; order Lithobiomorpha; family Lithobiidae; genus Lithobius; species Lithobius niger. The sequence continues at coordinate 10,326 of JAHWFP010227468.1, forward strand.
GCCAGATTTGGAGCACCCGTGCAACTGCGCGGAAACAACGGAAGTAAAATTAACGCTATTAAGGCAAGATTGTCAATCAAATTTGTTCAATATTAAACAGATAACTTCCACTCCTAACACATCGTGGGTAGGAGGAACGGTAGAAGCCGCAAATAAAAGAATAGAAACAGTATTGCGTAAAATTTCTGCAAGTTGTCCAGAAAATTGGTGCGAGTATTTACAATTAGTTACTATAGCGCTAAATGCGTGCCCTAATTCAACTACGCTAACTAGCTCACAATATTTACATCATGGTTCAGAATTTAGATTGCCGAGTGCATTAGCTTTCGAACCACCACGAATCTGCAATGATAGTGATGACACTATAGTACGTCTAGAGAGTAGACTACAAGCAGCATTCGAAGTTGTTCGAACGAATACTTGGAAAGCAGTTAAGAGACAACAAAACTTTTATGATCGCACTGCACGTCCGTACCGCTATGGTGGATGATTACGTATTATTACGCGACTTTTACCAATTAAACAAATTTCTCAGAAATTATTACGAGCATGGACAGGTCCTTTCAGAGTAATGGAATTTGTAAATGATGTTATCGTTCGTATTGTACATTTTCTGGATCCATTAAAAGTCGTTCGCGCACATGTGAACATGTGAACAGTCTATGACCATGGTTCCTAAGAACGAATAACCAACCTGTTCCTTTTAACGGACCTACCGATTTGGATTTATCAGAACAGCTTAACGGTACCTTGACGGAAGCTGAAATAAAATTACAACAATACATAGCAAAACTTTTGCAAGATCCGACAAACCATTTATCGGAGATTCAACCACCAACGTTTACGCCTTCCGAGCCTGACGATGCAGCTAGCGGTTCAGAAACAAGCTCAACCAAGAAACGCAAATGCGTCGAGACAAAATCAGCCGCTTATTTACAAAATAAATACCGTAAAATAGATTACAAACTTAAACAAAGAATGCTTGGTTCTACGCATGGTATAATACCCGTAGCAGTAAAACTACTCCAGAAATCAGGCTGCGTCGGCAGTTGGAAGAGGCAAACGTTGAGGATGAGTAACTCTTTGTGTATACAACCATAGAGTTAGATATATTATATTGTTACACCAGAGAGGGAACATTCGCGTCAAAGCCTGTCCGTGCGTAATCCCCGCCGCCAGGAGCCAGGCCGGCGCCACCGTCGATTTGAGAAAAACTTCAATCATACTATACTATAGAGGCAGCTAGAGGTGTGCGCCTCTAACAGCCAAATCAAACGTAACTTACGCCGCCGCTGGCAGATTCGGATCCTGTCGTCGCGTTTACGTGTTAGTTAGTGTCAAAGAGCTACTAAAAGTTCAACTATAAATTCATTTATGCTTTCGAAATAACTGAATTACTTGAAACTTGAAACACAATTTGGCAAATTGGAAACATTATTCTTCATTGTGATGTGGTTCATTGTTTTACATGCTAAAAATGAAATAAAATCAAGTTGAATTATTTCATCTTGCAACAGCAAATGTGAAGTGGAACAGCAAAGCAAAGTGAGGGAGCGGGGTGGTAAGCGGAAGCCCCCCCCCCCCTCGCCCAAAAAAACCTAACAAAACGAGCAGAGTGGGAACAAAAATCGCGTCGAGGCGATTGGGAAATCGGTTATTTGCTATTTTCTTCAAAACTTTAATGAAACCATACATGACGTATAGGAACGGTCATTATATCGCCCGAGGGGGGGGAGGGGGTCATGAAGTTTTTGGACCCTCTCAAGGAGAGATCGTAAATTGTTCAGATCCAGTTAAGGGGGGGGGGTCAAATACAGACTGACCAACTGGAAGAAAAAGTCATTTTCTGACCTGAAAAATGTCACTTTCAGCAGTCAAAATTTCTATAAACGCTTCACCCCCACCATCATGTCAGTGTTTCCAAGGTTTTGAAGCTATTAGTACCATTACTGCAAGTATAGTTTTTACAAAGAACTTCTTAGAAAAGCCTTGGCACCTGGTTTCTTGGCTTCTTCGGTCTTTCAGGTGCTATAACTATGTTACGGATGTGGGCCCTCAAGCAAAAACTGTGTTCATCATACTTATTGTATGAATCTCGACAAGAGATGGGTGTAAGGAACATTTTATAGAACATGTTTAAGCCAACATGTCGTTTTCGTTAAAAACGAGACACGCTGTCGGTGTGGCGAGCTATTTATTTATTTGGCTACAGCACCAATCTTGGCTACAGGAATAATCTGCAGACAGTCGCTATAGGTATATGAAAAGCGCAATTTTTTTTTGGGGGGGTGGGGTGGGGGGATACATTATTTTTGGATCTTGATTGGTGGAGGATCATCAAAAATTTGGTAGTCACAGTTTTATCCCCTCCCCCCCCTCCTCCCTCCGGCCATAAATAATAACTGGTCTCTAAAGCAAGAATAAATATACCTTAAAAATAAGGTGGTCACACGTTTTCTAGTAGGGATGCAAAGCAAGGCGTAAAATTTGAACCTCATCCCCCCCCCCCAAAAAAAAAATGTTTACGTTGCTGATATGTCAAGTGAAGTTATTCTTCGCTTTAGGTTATAACAAGTAATAAAATTCGTGTTCCGTGTCGTCTGCTTCCGTCTTCATCCTTGTTGCATCGTTTGCTTTTACTTTTCTATCAGCTCAAGATGTGTATTTCGACGAATTATTAGGAAGTTAATTTCAGCCGTTTCAAACTTGACCAAACTAAAAATGTCAGATTGCAATACCGCGACTTAGTTTAATCAAGTCGTGGTTTGCGTACCTCTTATATTGAAATTGACGCGCGCAAATACAACGAAATCGACACACGCCTTTTTCTCAATGGGGTCGCCATCTTGGAAATCCGACGCGGACAAGAAAAGCTGAAAGAGCCAACCCCCTGTATACAACGAAGAACAAAGAAACATGGCGTCACCGTGAAGGAGCGTTCACGCGCTCTGCATGCGGGGACCCCAGTGAGGAAAAATGGAAATTCCTTTTCCGAAACTAAAGCATGATTGCTAGACCAGTCACCTACGCAGTTTCGATTCTCCACAGTGCATGATACAGAACACATTCACATCGCATAAATACATGAAAATAGCTTAAGTCTATTATGTTTCAGGGTGTAATGTAAAATAACTTTTGAGACGGAAACTCGTAGCATGTTTTAGAAAAGAAAACAATACTATTATTCAAAATAAGAAAATATATACAGACAAATAATGCAAAATACAGAAAAAAACGGAACATACGTAATCACGTATAAACATGAAAATTGTTGCAACATAAAATGAAAATGAAAATATTTACAAACAAACATAGCAAATCATAAGAAAATAATTAACGTAAGGTTAATTGAAAATTAAAACTGCATTATTTACAAACATGTTACACGAAAATTTTGCAACAAATATAATAAAATAATAAAACATAGAAAATTGAAACATTGATTTACGTAAAATAATTTACAAACATAAAGACATGGAAAATCATAAGATAAGAAACTTAAAACCACATAACCATGTTGTAACCATAAGTTACAGTAGAAGGAAATTTGAAATTGTATCAAAAGGATAAAATTCAAGAAAATTGAAATTATAAAATGGTTGAAATTTAAGAAAATTGAATTTAGTAATTTTGACTAAGAAAACTGTATTCGAAAAAAAAAATATTAGTAACCAAAAACAATTTGGACGTAAAAGTAAATCTTTATGGTAAGTCTTGGTTACGAAAATATAAGTAAATTAAAATGTTGCAAAACAAAGTAAAAAAAAAAAATTAGAGAAAAAAAACATATATAGCAACAAACATTTCCAGGGTTCTGGTAAATACATGAAAAAAAAAATTTTGCAACATAAAATGAAACAATAAGCCATGATATAAAATAATAAAACATTGAAGATTGGCTATATACAAAACATAAACAGTTCCCAAAATAAAAAGTCAAAATTAGTACATATTTAAACATTGTACGATCACAAATTTAAGAAGTATAAATTTAATACTTGGTCATATTGAAATTGACGAAATGGAAAAATATAAGCTTAAAGGCGTAAGAAACTTTAAGAACAGGGAAATTTGATTTTGATTAATATTTTAAGATTGCATGTAGAAAGTTAAGAAATTAATAGGAAAATTTAATTTGGAAGAACTTTCAGAAATCTATGATCATGAAAACATGATATTTCCCTTCACCATATATGAAAAAAAAATAGAAATTAAAATATATACTATATATACAATTAAAAACCCCTGAATTCAGGGCGGGCAATGTCGTACTCGACCACGCCGCTTATTTGATAGCGGGCAGTCGAGACACAGCAACGGCGTTAATTGCTGTCACTATCTGGATCATCTTTAAATAAAGAAAATTGAACGACAAAGATTAAAATTCAATTCATAAAATTATGAATGCATGTGAAATTGACATATAAATTGGTTCATTGTAAATATACATCTTTCGCACGTAGCGATACGTGCTGTTACCTTAATTCTCTCACATTCATAAGAACAATATGGAAGGAAATCACTGTAAAATGGTATACGGGATTAGGATGTTCAAGCATTTGAATACAGCTGGAACATATTCCTTCCCGACATAATGGTATAACACTATGATACCTTCGTGAGTGATCCAAACCCCCCCCCCCACCGCCCCCCCAGTTAAATGAACTTAATAAATAGTCCAAATTAAAATGAAATCAGTAAATATGCATTTAAGACTATAAGTTACTACCACTCTTAAATTCACCATTTAGAGTTCGAACGCGCAGCGGAAATTTAATTTTCCTACGCACAGAGAGCCTAATCTACTTTAGTGCTTAGTTCGCGCTGCCGCGCTCAATGCGACTAAAAAGCTCAAAACCAAGGATTTTGTAAATATACATTCCCAATATTTACCGGATGGTTACCGGACATTCAAAATTAATGTTTTATGCCATTTAATTTTATACGTACTAGAAACTTGTACGGTGACCCCCTTTTAATTAAAATTTTAACAATTCCCCCCCCCTTCCCCCCCCCCCCACTGAATAATTTCAGTACTTGCATTTCACTCACACTCTAGTTATTCTAGATAGTATGTTATTTTTGAAACGGAAACGGTGCCACATAAATAAATAATAGGCTATATAGGAGTTCAGTTTCATAAAATTAGTTCGGACTACCGAGCCAAAGTAAAGTTATTATACAAATAAATAATGGCAACACTACATGGCACGGATTCCCTTTCACGAACGGAAAATATAAAAAACATTTAAGGACATTCATTTCTTAAATTTAAGAAAGAAATAAAAATGAAGGTCCTAAACAGATGCTACTTTAATTATTTTAAAGGCATAAGTTACCAAACTAGTATGAAACGGAAGTTGAACGAACTGTTCATAGCTATGCTACATTGTTTAATTTTACATCCATAAGGATATGAATTAAAAGAAAAAAAAAATACTAATACTAATAGTAAGCAATATTTGCATTTCACATCCATAAAGAAATGGATCATGAAACGAAAATTGCAGTTTCATTTATTTTAAAACCAGTACGTAGAAATTCCTCTTCCAGTGCTTCAAATAAATTAGCACCACGTTGTTAATAAAACATATAAATAAATAAAAAAATTGATTTTATACCATTTCATGTACATGTAACTTACCAAAAGGCCTACAATTCATAGTGCCTATACCAAGCAAACTTGAAAATAAGTATTTTGCTTCAAAGTAACTCAGTTTTACTTTTGAGAACCATTGAATAAAAATTAAAAACACTTTAGAAAAAAAAAGTGCTTGTCGAAAACGACATATTCTCTTGCTCAAGAAGCAATAACGTATTTTCAAATGCAAATATCGCATTAGATTTTTTTTTAAGACTCATTATAGTCAATAATTAAGCTTAAATCGCATAATACTGTGATAAAGATTTCAATAAGCTTCTGGAAGTTGTTTAACAGGAAATATTTTGCATAAACAAATTTGATATCATTATTTCCATTTCCAGCATATCAAAACAGTAATATTTACTAGCCAACATGTGAATAAAATTTAAAATTGAACAGCGCATGATGGAAATTGATAGAAAATTCATTGAAATAATAAATAAGAAAATTTCTTACCGTATTGCCCATCATGGTAAACGGGACAATCGAGCCTACAAGGTCCAGGGCGACGGCACTGCTGGACGCCGCTGCCGGAGGCTCCCGCATCGATGACATCTGGGTCTTGAATATGATAGATGCAGACGAGGTCCGGAAGCGGCGGCAAACCCTCTAGCAGGTTGTCCGCAAAGAAGTCGGAGAGATTATCCGGCAACTGGTTGTTTAGCAAGAAAGCTTCCCGCTGACGGGCGGCCTCTTCATGCTGCGCTAGGGCGCGATGCAGGTTTTGCTGCATGAAGAAGGTGTTTTCGGCGTTGACCGCTTGCCAGAAATATGAAGCAAACTCTTCGGTTCCATGAGGAAACGGAGGGAAAGTTACATAACGGCAATGCAGACACCGTCTTGCCGTTATGGGGCTGCACATTAAATAGTAGAAAGAAAAAAAAATTTTGGGGAGCGAAAATGAAAGTGAACTGTCGGATTGAAGTACACAACTTCGTGTGCGGGAAAAATCACGAAATTTCCCAGGTCCAAAATATTGGGACCCAAAAACGGACATTGGCAAAACCAATGGGTGCAAAGTTCAGGCTTGACGTCACGAAAAGGGGCCGTCTCTTTTCCTGGGGACCTAGCTCACCCCCTCTGCTCACATATTGACCCATCAACTATTGTTTACATGGCCTCTACCAGGCCGCATTTTGAGGTCAGATCAAGCCAGCATGGCCCAGAGCCGTGCCCCAACCCTTTCAACCCACCGACCACTTTCGTTTATTGCCCAACCCCCTACCTCAGTAGAGAGAGTGACCATGCTCAATTGCACTCATCTGCAAGTGAAAGGGATGGTCGAAGTAGGTCAAGATGGCTCACCCTTGACCATGACAACAGTTGCTACCCACCCAAGAAGCTAAACTTAGCAAACTCACTGTATAGTGGGGAAACTCAGAAATACTCTTTTGAAAATACAGAGAATTCTGAAACATTATTTCAATGAAATAAAATCATTTAATTCATGTATAAGGTCACAGATATATACAAAAATGTGAATAATCGTGATATGTTTTCAGATAACCTGAAATATGAGTGAATGTAACATAACTAATGTAGTCCAAATTCATGTATTTTCAGAAAATTGTGTAACATACAGTGAATTGTGGAAAACTGTCAGGATGGCAGATAAATGGAGAAAAGAGGCTGAATCATAGAACAGGGATCATTCCATCATGATCCAGGACTAATGAATAAAAAGATAAGTGATTCCTAGCCTCGTGGTGAAAACATCTGTGTAAATTATACACCCCACCCCTCCTTGCCAGGACACTTATAACTTAGTTGACACTTCCTATGCAAACTTAACAATGTGGAATCGTTAAGTTAATTGGGAAACTCATATTAACTTGTAACTTGGAAATCATTCCTCTTACTTATTGTAAAACGCAGTTAACTTGGTAATCCTTCCTCTTACTTAAGTGTAAAACGCAGTTAACTTGGAAAACCTTCCTCTTACTTATTGTAAAACGCAGTTAACTTGGAAAACATTCCTCTTACTCATTGTAAAACGCAATTGACTTGGAAATCATTCTAGTTACCCATGGTAACAATCATTAACGAAGAAAAAAAAACCATTGCTGTTACCCATGGTGCAGCTTGTTACTTTGGAAAATATTCCTGTTACCCATGGTAAAGTCATTAATTTGGGAAAACATTCCTTTTACAAATTGTAAAATTGATAACGTGTAAACACACTGTTGATACCTATGGTAAAGCACACTTAACATTAATTACGTAAAATGATTCGCTATGTGAATCCAATTTGTTTAAAGGTGAGGTACGCGTAATACCTGGAACGCCAGACGTAAGTTCAATATAATGGTAACACTAAGTTTCAAAGTACCTCACACGTAAATCCTTAAGGAACAGATTACACACTTTTGAAGGTTTTGTGAGTGGCAGGTCATGCTCACATGTAAGTTATGAA
>JAHWFP010227470.1:4352-16807 GCA_023313725.1 Lithobius niger
AACGAAACAACCGAGGGGGGAAAAGAGAGAGGGAAGGAATTTCTTTTAAAATTTCTTTATATTGTTCTGTGGAGGGGGGGTGTAAAGATGGCATGAGTTAAGCAGAAAGGATTAAGCGTGGGGGGGGGGGGGGTAAGTAGTCCTGAGGGTACGTGGAGATGTGGCAGACAGACACGTTTTTAAGTTTATTATAAAGGACCTTTTTCTGCTTGAATAGAAAACCTGGAACGTGAGTAGAAAAGAATTTAACCCAATCTTGGAGGTAGGAGTGAACTGAAATCTGGAAATTAAACAACAAGTCTTTGTGCAGAAGGACAAGAAAGCATTCCAATTGTAAAAATTAGTTTCGTTAAAAAGAGGAGTAAAGTGAAATGCGTCAGTCTGATATCCAGTAGAGAGAGAGTGTGTTGGGCACTAGATGTAGCATGAGCGTTAATATCACGAATATGTTAATCGTTCAGACGCTCTATTCCACGCTCCGTGCATCCCAACTAAAGCTTGGGGCACTCAGCGCATGGCAGGGCGTACACAAAATGGTCAGGGAAGAGTTTAGAGACACGGATTTGCAGTTTAGTATGGATTTGTTTCAGGTGAGGGGTAAGGGTAGGAATGAACCCAACATCAAATTCGTCAAAATACTGCAAGTCCATGAGACAGGAAAGAGTGTGGGAGAAATATGGAACGGGCACGAGTATCAGAACAGGAAACCATGAGGAAAGAAATTAATTAGTCGACAATAAAAAAATTGTACAAACTCTGCCAAAGAAACCTTAACCAGAAAAATTGTATTTCATTCCGTACTCTCCAGGTGCCACTGGATGGTTCTACTTTAGTCGCCTCTGCAAATCCTATTTTAAAACGCCTCACCACGCCAAGCATTACAGTTGTCCATATGGAGGCCTCAACAAAACTAAAGTAACGTTCTTTATCGAATTCCCAGTGGGGAACCAACCTACAAACGGAACCACAATTAAGGGAGTGGGTGCAAAGAGCGCAAGACACCCGGAACCAGCACGCAAGCGGACCCTAAATTCAAAGCAGGAAGCCCAAAATGTTACATGTTACTATTATAAAATAGGTAAATACCTCATGGGGACCAAAATTATTTAGTCTTTTGAGGCCCTCCATTTTCTAGTCCGGCACTCCCCGCAAGGCATCTTGTATAGGAATGACGAAGCAAGCGGGGGGGGGGGTGAGGATGACTTGTAATGGCGCGTCGACAGCAAGGTCATTAGCACCAATCTCAGACACAGTGCAGGTTTAAGCAAATCAATGGTTTAAAGGTAAATTCCTCCCAGCGCCATTTTTCTCGATCCTCCACATCAAGTACGGCCCTAAACTTCTATTTACTTACTGTTAGTCATTCCCTTGCTACAAATCCGTTTTAAAATGTGGCGTCTAGGAGATTTTGTCTTGAATATTGGGATCTATATTTATTAGCATCCTACGATTAATGATCCTTTGCACGGTTACAATAACCTTGACGTTTCAACTGTGTGTGCAGTACTGATTTTTAATCACTTGCTAATCATTGCCACGAGACCAAAATCTAAAAGACTAATTCGTTAAAAATTAAAATTATTTATGCCAATAGATCGCCGAAGAAAAATTATAAGGTACTAACCTAAAAAACTATAAAGTGTGATTTTTTAAACTACGAAAATCAGTCCGGTTTCTGACGACACAATTAACACGTTCATGCTAGTATGAGGAATACAGCTGCTATCTCAGTTGATCTTGGCGATGGTAACATGCGCAGTGACGATCTGCACGTGGCTGTTATAAAGCAGGCGGGAGGTACCTTTAATAAGAGTTTATCATCTCACAAATCAAATCTTAAATATAATGACAAAACTAACTCTCCAGTGTAGCACCGGTTAGCGACAGGGCACACCACGATTGGAAAAAAACCTGAGTTTTTATCAAAAAATACATTGCCAATCCAGAATTAATTTAGAAACTGTTTGCATCCTTATTCAGTGCCCACCGCTCCATAATCACCTTTTGCCGGTAAATAAACAATTTCCATGTTCCACAAATTGGGAAACACAAGTTTTTCCTACTAGCGTCCTTCTCTTAAATAACTGAACCTATAAACCACTCCTATAGAGAGCTTACGACCTGCCTTGCAGGGAGTTTGTCCGAGTCCCTATAGTGAAGTTCTGCCCTGAATTAGAATCTTTTTATCGTTAAAATTTTTTTTTCAACTAGTAGTTTAGTTGTAGATTTTTGGGCTACACCCAAAGTTTTTTATTTATTATTATTATGTATCGACTTTAGCTGCTTTGGGTAAAATTTCTTGCTTGATAACGATTCGTAGTCCTACCCGAAACGTCGCAGTTCAGTCTAGTTTCATGTGCACCTTTTTGGCTCCGTATTACTTCATTAAGGAAGAAACACAAGCATTTCAATATGGATCGCTGCCCTGAAGCAAATTGCAACCACTGATGGATAAAAACCTTTTCTAACTGTGGAGTTATTTCGTTCTGCTCTTCATTGCTAGGAGTAATTACTAGCGCAGCGGAATTGGCTTAGGCCTACATGCGATAAAATAATTTCGCTAGCCTTTCTGATGGAGTTGAACCAGAGATGTACGAAACGAGTTGAAAGGATTGGAGCAGCCAGTGAACTTCAATAGGGTTTTTTATTCTAAGGTCCCAGGTCAGCCAGACATGGTAAGGTACTACGTTTCACCCTCAGTCGACAACATAATAACAGACTGGTGCAACAATAACAACAATGGCCATCCGTGGTTAATACACGCACATGCCGTCTCGTAAGGTTTGGCTTAGGTTTCCCATGTTAAAGACGAACTTTGGATGCTTGATCTCCGCCGTCTTTCAATAATTCCATTCAAATTTGTTATTTATACTTTGTCAGACTTGGTAAGTTGGGTGTGTGTTAAATGCTACCTAGAACTTTTACCTTTTGGGTAGGCTAATGGCTTAGTGATCGAGCATTAGCCTTGGTCTCAAAGATCGAGTTTACATCAGCCAGCCTGATAAGTCCAAAAGGCAACGTAGACAGTTTTACATCTGTATGTATTTACCACTAATCCAGCTGATTTGACTTTCCATCCTATTTATTCTCGCTTACACGCTTTATTGTTTACTAGTATCGTACCCGGCTTCGCCCGGGGATTTGTTTGACCCGTGGTTGTTTCCCAGTATTTGCTCGGTGCTGCCTGATCGTTCATTGCAACAGTCAATTTTTCTTTGTGTAAAACTCCCCCTTTCCGTCAGTCCTCTCTCTCTCTGCAAAGCATTATCGTAATCAAATAGTGGCTGTAACATAAGCACTGCCGCACCAACGGGCATTCCCCGTCCAGGCCCCTCCCCACTCTCGGTAGCGTGCGAAAAATAACTCTCCTTCGTACATGACGTCATTTCGGACATGCCTTTGCGGTGACCACGCAGAGCAAATTGTTAGTCGAGGCAACAATGTGCCAATTTTCACTTCTTTTCAGGGCAACAACGTCCCAGTTTCAACTTCAAGCCGAAGAATTGACACACTCGCACGTTTTCATTGTTCCCCTTCCGGGGGTCGTTGCGGTTGCTTTATTTCTGCTATGAGACTTTGGTTTATAATGTAAGATTCCTTTCCTTTCACTTGGAATGAAGTGAGCAGCAACAAGCACCCGTCCAGTGGCGATGGGAAGTGTTTGGATGTATGTATTTGTGTGTGTGTTAGCGGTAGAGCGTCGGCCTTTGGTCTTTGGTTTTTACCTTTTCTTTCACTTGGTGTGAGGTGTGCGGCAACAAACCTAACCTCCATTGCCGAGGTTTACAATTATATTTGTGTATGGATATTTCCTTTTGTCCGTGGTAGTATGGCTTAGAGGTTGAGCTTTGGCCTAAGGGTTCAATTTCCGCAGATTCAGTACAACATTTCAGTCCAAAAGACAACAGAAATAGGTTTGCACCTGTATTTACTAATCACTATTATAATCAAGCTGATTTTGGTTTCCGTCCAGTTTATTCTTGATTTTACGCATTGTTGTGTGTTCCTTTCGTTTCACTTGGTACAAGGTGCGCAGTAACAATCACCCCTTCACTGGCGAATCGGCCTTTGCTTTCAAATTTCAATGGTTCAATTTCCACCCAAGCAGTCTGACAGTTTTACACGTATTAGTGCGTCACTCATGCCTTTCTGTTCCTTTAGAGCATCAGATTTTTTTTATGGCTTACATCCGTATTTTATACGCTTAAGCGTATTTTTTTAAATACTTATCAGATTTTTTTCTTGAAGATATTTCAGGTAAATAACAAAATTAGAATTTCGATATCAGGTAATCGCGATGTGAGATAATAGAGATGCAGGCTTTTTGAGAGAAATCAGTCACAGCAAAGTGGCCTTGCAAAGACGTTGCGTTAAAAATTGGTTTATTGGTTCAATCTCTAGGTGACAGCAGAATTTTCCCAAGAAGAAGAAGAACAACAACGAGAATATTGTAGTCACGTTAAAATAGAGCTCAAAAGGACATAGGCCTTGTTCATATCTTTTCAGCATCAAAAATGGAAAATCGGTTCACTGGTTCAATTTTCAACTGAGAACAATATTTCTCCAACAACAACAAGAAGAACAAAAGAACATTTTAGTCACATTAAAATAGCGTTCAAAAGGCCTTGGGCCTTCCTAATACCTACATTTAAGGTATAAAAATTTAAAATCGGTTCATTGGTTTGATCTGTAAGACAGAGTAAAGTTTTCACAACAAAAAAAAAGAAGCAAACATTGTCGCCACATTAAAGTTGTGTTCAAAAGGCCCTAGGCCTTGTTCGTACCTGCATTTTATGTTACAAAACTTGAAAATCAGTTGAATAGTTTGATCTGCAGGTGAGGGCAAAACGTCCACACAATAACATAACCAACAACAACAACAATTACAACAACAACAAGACATGGCTATGCTGTTAAGGCCAAAAGGCTCGATTGTTTTCATTAAATTTTTAACGCAGTGAAATAGTTATGACACGACCCAAACTACTGAATTCAGTTGGTCTGTGTCTCTGGTAGAATATCAAAGTTTGACTTTAAGTACGGAAGTTCATGCTGAGGCTTACATAAGTTAACGGAATTTTGTATGTTCATGCTTCAAAGTTTTGGTTGATGCGTCAAAACATTGGTTGAAATTAACTGTAGAGAAGGATGGTCGTAATTTTTTTTCTTTTCAAATCGTGTGGTGGGGCCTTGGAATAACCTACTCGACGAGTTTATGAATGTTCAGAATGCAAACCGGTTTTGCAGCAAACTCCGGAATTATAGTTAGGCAGGGTTTTGCGTTGTTTTAAGTGGTAAGGTGTATCACACATGTTTTCGTATTGCGTTAGACTTAGTACTACACGGTTAACATTGACTTGATATACAGGGTTAGTCAAAAGTAGAGTTTATAGCCACTTTATCCACCAAACAACCATCGAACGTTGGTCACCACGAAGGGAGCCACATATTAAGATCATTATGGGGTGCCCCTGACCCTACCCATCCCTTAAATAATTTTTTTACTTACGGTTCCTTTAGGAATAGGACATTGGTCCCAATGTGAGATATGTGCGGGCAGTTAATTCATGGTGAATGCAGCAAACAGCATATAAATCAGTCTACAATGGCATGAGTTATGACCGAAACACGTTAGTGCAAATGTTGTCTTCAGTGCATAAAATATACCCTGAGCCTTTGTGTGATTGGTTGATTACGTGCAATAATTTCAGTAAAGAATCGCAAAACGAAACGATTTTGATAAAGTGTGCGGCTATGACAAGCTTGTGCACATGTTTGTTGCACATGTAGCTGCTGGCATTCGGCCTAAAGGAACCGGAAGTGTAAAATTTATTTATGGGGGAAGGATGGGGATCAACCATGTTTGTTCTCAATACATAGTCCCATTGTGTCCAAGAAAGGACTTCTTTCTTGCTCACTAATTTCGGGAAGGGAGGCACCATCACTAGCTGACGTAGAGAGTACGTTTCTATAGCAGACAGCACATTTGTTGAAATATTTGTTTGAACCTTGACAGGCGCTTCAAGGTCGAACATCAGTTTGTTAACATGTGCTTCAAATACCTGCACAAACATGTGCTTCAAATACCTGCACAAACATGTGCTAGCCGAACCCTTATCAATTTCGTTACGTTTGCTATTCCCTACTGCACTTTATGACATACAATCAACCATTTCACAAAACTACTCAGGGTATTGTTTTATGCGCGGAAGCCAACATTTGCACTAATGTGTTTTGGTCATACCTCATGCTATTGTTCACCGATTTACATGCTGTTTTCTGCATTCACCATGAAATAACTGCCCGCACATATCTCAAATTAGGACCAATGCACTATTCCCAAAGGAACCGGAAGTAGAAAATTTATTTAAGGGGGGCAGGGTCGGGGGCACCCCTTAATGATTTTAATATGTGGCCCCCTCCGTGGTGACCAACGATCGATGGTTGTTTGGTTGCTAAACCAAACCATGCAGCTATAAACTCTACTGGGTCGATACTTTTAACTCACCCCATGAAGAAATGAAAATGAAAAAAAAATGAAGAAATAAAAGAAAAAATAACCCAAACAAACACTGAAAAACGGTCAAGTGCCCACTGATTATTAACTAAAGTATAAAAAAAATTTGATTAAAACATGATTAAAACGTTTGGGTAGAAATCATTTTTCGACTGGCTATTCTGCAAACAACAAAAGAGGCAAATGTGGATGTTTACTAAGAGATCACCATCACCAGAATTTTTGAAATAAACTAACTCTGAACATGCTGGCTGCACTGTAGTGAAGCCAACTGCCGAGAAGTTGGCTTCACTACAGTGCAGCCAAAATGTTCAGAGTTAGCTTTTAAACATCATCGTAACTATTTTATTTATTATCCGATTTTGAACCTTTTTTTTTTTTTTGGTTGGTCATATTGTCTCTTTGCGTCCAACTTTTTAATTTACTTTTTTTGCCGTATCGTATCTCGTTTGGAAGATAGCAAGAGGATGACCTTGAAATATCAATTCAAGGAAATTACTTTTTTCTCGTGTAAACGTCCCCATCACACCCATCATTTCATTTCTATCATTATTATTCTATCATTAGCCATTCACAGGATATCGGCTCGTAACACTTTCGTTGCCTCACCCTGTATAGTAATTTCTTATGGAATTTTAGTATCAAGAAGGAAAGTATATGTAAGTTTTAACATTGCAATAAGAGCCTTCTAATTTGGGAAAGGTGTAAATTGCAATTGGTCTTTTTTTGTTTTGGAGGGGGAGATGTTAATGATTCCTTTTATGATTCCAGTTTACTCAGATGTACGTAGGAAACCACAGCGGCTTGTCATCCGTCGTTTGTGCATCGCATGGCTACAGAGCATTACACATTCAGGGTGGTCCACAAAAAAACTGACGATCCAAAATTTTCTAAGTCTAACTTTTCTAGTTAGCGGTTCTCAGAACCAGGAAAGAACAGAAATCTACCCGTTTCATTAGTTTGAGTGCCGTCCTTTCCTGATTCTGAGGGGTGCTAAGTAGAAAAGTGAGACTTGAGAAAAATTTTGGGTCGTCAGTTTCTTGTGGACCACCCTGTAATCAAAGGGGTGAAACCAGCCAGAAGTCATATCGTACAACAATCCGTTTTTTTTTTAAATAATCACTGGAACTCGCACTGAACGTCTTTATTGTTATTGTGTGCGCGGTGTATCTTGAGTCCTGCAAGTATTTTGTGAGCGGCTACGTCTTCCTGGATGTGGTAGCTTTAATCGATGGCCGCCATTGTTTTTGTAACCATCTTGGATATCAACAAGGCACTTTGCTACTGAAAACGTACAATCGATTGTCAGTGTTCGTTCTGCGGAGAACTCAAGATAGGCCGCGGACACTATAACTATCTTGTCTCACGTTCTAACTCATTATTTGTGCCACTAGGTTGTTAAGAGCTATCTGAGAAGCTTTTCAGTTTTTGCAGTCTCAGTCAACTTCCGGAAATGGCCGGGGCTTTTACCTCGCTATTAAAACGCTTCTCAGGTCCCTCGGTACAACGTAAGACTACAAATAAAGACTTCGAACGTGTAGCAAGTTAACAATAAAGACGTGCAGTGCGAGTTCCATTGATGGTAATAGCGTGTAAGTGTAAAATTTAATAACGCTCAATTGTTCTACGATATGTCGACTTCCGGCTGGTTTCATCTCTTATATGTCTACACTCTGTATCCATGATACGTGAGAGCGAAGGACGACTAGCCCTGTGTAGGAAACAATGCAAAAATGTCATGACCTTGAAGACACATACCAAGCCGTCGTTTTGGTTAAACTCTGTACGATTTTAAAAACTTAAAATTAAATCTCATGCCTTGATTGCTTCCACAATGACTGGGAAGTTACCCCAAAAAGACTTTCCCTAAAATTAGCTAATTTTAAAATTACCTAACCGTTTCAGTTTGAACAAAGTCAAACCCATATATCACTGAGAACTAACTAGCAACAAGATGCACCCCAGCACCAGCACAAGCAAGTCATAATAAAACCACCAGTCCTGAAGTGATCAAACCAACAATACTTGATATTATTTTTTTTTTAATAAAAATTGTGTGACGGAGAAGATTCTAAAACAAATCTCAGAAAAAAATAATCTCAAGTGTAAAGACTCTTGATCATTGCTGAACTAGTGGTTTTATTTTCATCATTGTGCTTGTGCTGGTGCACCTTGTAGGTAGTAAATCGCAATTGTGTATCGTAGTTGCTTATAGTTCCATGAAGAAGGGGTAACTAGGCCTAATTTTGGAGTTAACTAATTTTAGGAAATTTAAAAAAAATTTATATTGCATATTCTTACATATGGTTTGTATTATAGCTTCGAGAAAGGTATGATATTAAACCGAAAATTGTACCAGGGCTTGTCTTTAACCGACTCTCCCAACGAACTAGGAATATCTCCTTAATTCGCGTTTTCGTTTCCATTCACTTTTTTCCTTCAATCGCTTTTTCCCTTCAATATCTCTCTGCATGATTGATTAGGCCACAGCCTTGACAGAGGCTCCAATATGACAAATGTTCAGCCGTTTTAGATACGAACTGCACTTGTACATTACATCGAATTCCATAACGGAAAGAAAATATAGCGAGCAGCAACTGGCATTTTGATGTCCCGCTGATACCTACGGTATTTATGTCAGAAATGCGTGGTTTGCGTGACTAGACGTGAAACTGTGTGCAACTTTAGAAGGTTGACAATGGTACGTTTTCCTTAATAATGCTGCATTCGACGATGAGCGTGCAATAAACCAGTATACGATTGCATTCTCGATTTTCCATGAATCTGTTTGTTAAACGTTGCGTACAACTTCAAGTTAATGTTGTAAAAATTTAATTATATTACCTTACCATGGTGGTCCATAAAAATAGCCATCTGCAGTCAATATGTGTCTACCCGCGGTCACAGGTAGAAACCTGCGGTACAGCCAGCAAAAACAAGTCTGAGTAAACATTTTTTTTTCTGTACGGGTTGTTAGTGTATGGAATGCATTCTCACCATTGACGGTTGACCAACATACGGTACAGGGATTTAGACGTTTGTTGGACAAGGAAATCTTCAGCTTTTCGTCAAACGGAGTTATTAATTTCGGAAAAATAGTAATTACCCATTTTTTTGGCTCTTGTAGAATCAATTTTTTATGGGGCGTGGGATAATCGTCTAACTGGAATATCGCATAATTGGAATCACGTATACCGTATAACAGTATAACGGAAAGTCGTCTAACAGGAAATTCGTATAATGGAAAATCGTCTAACTGGATATTCGTATAATGGAAAATCGTCTAATGTCCCTGCCTCGCTCGCGCTGCCGCGCTCGCTGCGGCTATACATACAACATCAGAAACGCAGTTAGACATTTATCCAGTTAGACGTTTATCCATTATACAATTATCCATTATACGATATTCCGTTTAGATGATTTTCCATTAGACGATATTTCGTTTGGACGATTTTCCAATTAGACGTTCGTCCGACGCCCCCTCCCCTTTTTTTTTATCACAGGCTCGGTATAAGCGGCTCAACACCCTTTCGTACCCCTCCAATCCCTCCTGTGGAAGAACACACTTAATATAAGGGATAAAATTTATGATTTTATGACTTCATCAGTAGCTAGCTAAAATCCAATAAAAGCCAATCAAATTCTTAACCGGTCAATAAAATATTTACAAAATTAATCCGTGGTGTTATTAAATGTTTTGTTGGTTGTTCGGGTGTTTATTGTCTTTTCTTGGGATTTACGTATGGTACACATGAAGTTTATTTAAATAGAGGTTAAAATTTGTACCTGTTACAAAAGACTGGATGACTGCGGGAGGGCTGATGACGACTGAACTTTATATTTGATCAACTTGGTGTCCGAATTAGAATAATACAATATAATATGTGGTAGTGGTCGGGAGTCGTAATGTTCTGTTAGGTTCTTATATGCTGGAAATCTGGTAGCGGCCATTTTGGCTCTGGTAGCGCTTCCTTCAATTGCGAAATTTGTCAGGTTCTCTCATGGATTTAGTTTTTGCTTTTGATATCACTGTTATTTTCTTTTTTATATCACGGCTGTGACGTCACGCTAACCTAATGCCACGATAAATTTCCGTAGGTTGAATCTCGTTAGCCGTGACCGGAAGTGTACGTCATTGCAAAAAGTGTGGGTTATCAAGTTACCCCACACTTTGCCGATAACCCAAACTTTTGACACTTATGGATCACGCGACTGGGAACGCACACACCTACAACCAAATACAGCGTGCAAAAAACGTAACGCAATAAAAACGTACAAAAGGAATTACTTAAAACGAATAAAGTACTATCCCCGCAAACTCTCACATGTCTGGCCCATAACTAAGCTTATCCACTCCGCGTAACATCATCCTCACTCCCTCCACAAACTGAAATGGAATGACCTTCATTCATACCGATACCCTATTACCGTATTTTTTAAAACAATTCTCAAACTATACACGCCAAAATGAATTACATACCTTCCTAGAACGTCCCAGCAATGTCACTTTATCCCGGATGTCTCACATATCGAATTATTCGCTCCAAACAGCTTCGATAAACACGAGCGAGCTTCAAACGTAAAACCAGCTTACTAATCGACGCTTTTGTCTAACTCCCCCCCCTCCCTCCACAAAGTTGAGGCAAAAGACTCGTTCGTCTATCACACACTTCCTTCTCCACAAACTAATGGTATGACCTTCATTCGTATCGAGAATACTGATGATTAACGTTTCCTTGAAGCAATTTTCACAAAACACAAACACGTTTTAATTAAGTATGAGTTAGCTTGACGTCCCAACAGTGATATAAATCATTTATTGGTGACAAACTCACGGTTATCGATTTTTAACCCACGGCTGCAAGGATTTGCCCGGCTCGACTATGCAAATCCTCACAGTCGTGGTTAAAAATCGATAACCATGAGTTTGTCACCAATGACTATTACTAAATTGGTTTACTGGCCGAGTTGCTTGCTTCCCTCACTCAGTCGGTATGACCTCGTTTCCAACCGAAGATTTTGGTTGTTACGTTAGCAAATTGTTTATAAACGTTGGGGCACCATAAAATCAGGCTGAATTCACTCGTTAATAACAATGCCAGTATTCTGCATTCTGTAGTTGGTTGTACTGAAGCGAGCCAATAAGATTTTGATCTGACGCAGTGTTTCCCATTATTTTATGCTTTCATAATTTTTCAGTGATATATTTGATGACAAATGCTGATTTCGGCTCATTTCTTTCCCTCGACCAGGACATCCCGTGACTAATTGTAATTTGTGTAGATTCCGTTTTTTTTTCCTCTTCGGTAAATGTAGTCCCACTCAACAGCCTGTAATCTTGGGTTTTGGGAACTGCTGTTTGTAACTTATTGCGTTTTAAGTCTCTATTGCCGACAGCGTGGAAGCAAACAAAATGTACCAGAACTTCCAACGACACTGGACTACACCAGTGAACCGTTTCACTGCGTAATTGGTTCGGTATTTCTGCACCCATCGAAAGTTGCCCTCATGGCGATATACATTCGTTACGAAACATGGCAGCCTTTGGTCACAAAGTTCTAAGGCCTGACCAAGCTAGAAAACCCTTCTTTGAACAAGCACTTCTCACACAATAATTAGCCCCGAAATCATGAAGGACAAATGAGCCAGCTATTGTAGCAAGTTGATACGACATTTCACTGCTTATAGAACAAGAAAAAAGGAGCTCCTTCCATGTTCCGGGGCGGTTCCCTACTTCGTTGGAGGTCAAAATCCCCCCCCCCCGCCTCCACCTTACCCTCTTCCCCCGCCAGGAAAATGAAAATAGAATTGCACACCAATAGTAAAAATTTCCATTTTATTTATTTTTTTTGGTCCATTTCTTCGGCTTCTAGAAAACCCCATTTTGAACCAGTACTTCTCACACAATAATTAGCCTCGAAATCATGAAGGACAACAA
>JAHWFP010227471.1:3218-21309 GCA_023313725.1 Lithobius niger
CCCCCCCCCCCCCCCCCGTTGCATTTATTTGCATTAAAGTGGCACTATCACCGATTGAAAGTCTGCAGAATCTAGTACTATCTAGGCACTTGCTTGTACCAAGCGAAGGAATGCACAACGGCATTTCTTTTAACGAAACAAACAAGACACGACAGGGTTCATACTCACATCTGAAAATGAATATATCCCTGATTTTTCCCCGACTTATTTCTTCAAATATCCCTGACCAAAAAAACACTTGCACTTTTTTTTTACATTTTAATTACACATTAATTTTTTTAATTTTTATTTTAAATTAACTACTCACTCTGCAGGCCGGGATGGCAGCTGCAAATTTTCTCAATTTTTTAAAATTAAAAAATACGACAAGAAGGTAGTAGAAAAGCGAGCGAAACCAGGAGCTAATGGCATATACCACGTCCTTAGTTTTATTACAATCCTGGTGAAACTTATAAAACCTAAAAGTTAATTCTAAAGACAAATTCGAAAAATACGCAAAAATACGAAACTACAGTAACGCTCAATCTCACAATACGGAAATCGGTCAGAATGGGAAAAAAAAATTAAAAAAACTGTTCACAAATAAACGGTTTGAAAAAAAAAAAGACAATTCACTCTAAAATCGAATACCCCTGACTATCACGGACTCTTCATCAATTTTCTATTTTTTCCATGACTTTCCCTGACCATGTTTCATATCCCTGTCTATCCTTGACTTTCCAGGTGGTATGAACCCTGCACGACCTCCTTAATTACCGCGTGAAAATTTGGTTCGTCCTCAGAGAGCAAGCTGTAAAGGTTAACAATATCACTGCCGCTAGATGGCGCCTTGGTATTTTCGTTCGCATTTCAACTGGTGACAGTGCCACTTCAATTTTAGACGGCTGCCTGTATATATATATCGTATTCAAATTAAGCTTCGGGCAGTAAGCCACACAAACGAACAAACCGAACTTGGTTCACAGAGCTTGGTTCCTGAGGGTAACAGGGGCCTAACACTTCAAACGAATTGACTATCGACCAATCAAACCCAGATAGAAACAAGGGGGGAGGGGTTGCATTTATTTGCATTAATTAAGTGTGCCAGGCGGGCGAGTTTATGTTGCGTATATACGGTGTTATAATTTTACAAATAAGCTTCAGAAAATTGTGATTAAACATACAATGTATCTTAACAGCAAGTATACGTAAATAAACTCCAGCTTTTTTGTTCAAAATAATACTATCTTGTAGTTTATTGCTGTCACGTGAATGAGAGTCGACACGATGACCAATCGTTCCGGTGACGATTTTAGGTTTAAAACGCTGCCAATTTGTGACGTGCGGAAAGAACGCGAGTTACTTTTGCTTGATCCAATCGGGTTAACTTACGAAGGCACCATACGCTTCCGGTACGTCGCATACCTCTACATTGAGGGTGCCAAGTCACTGGATTGTCTGGTCCGTTGCAACAATGCTAAAAAAACTTGTAAGGGTTGAAAGAACCACCAAATTCCCGGTGTTTAAACTAAGAATATCTGAGCCAAAATGGCTCCCAACAAACGTGATTCATCAGAGTTAGCAATCCAGAAATGGTAGGAGTTGTCCCAGCCCATTCTGCTGCGCTATCTCAGTAACCGAGAAGCGCACCAGCGAACTCCCGTCTCAGTGGAGCTTGAAGATATTATTGGACGAATGGACTTAACAATGGTGGTTGGTGTGTTTAAATACAAAGACGGAGAGACAAAGTTCCAACAAATGGGTGAGCCATATATACACTGTTAAAATATTTCCGTAAATTTACGGTGCAGAACCGGTAATTTGTTTCCAGGGTTGTTTTAAGCGTAATTGTAGGATGCATTGCATAGCCTATAGTGTGCGCGGCCTGTCTTGAGTCCTACAGATATTTATGAGCGGCTACGTCTTCCTGGAAGGAGCGGCTTTAGTCGACGGCCGCCATTGTTTTTGTAGCCATCTTGGATATCAACAAGGCACTCTGTTACCAAAAACATATAATTGATTATCTGTGTCGTTCTGGGGCGAACTCAAGATAGGCCGCGGACACTTTAATGACGAGAGATGCGACCATGTTTTTCGTACGTAATTGCAGAAGAAAATGAGTCGCCTCTATGACGTATTGGTCACTCAAAAGAGTCCTACACAGCATTCGCGCTGACCCCAATGCGCTCATGGATGTGTTCGGTACACTTCATTTCAGGGCATTTTAAACATGGTAACTGCTGCTGCAAAATGAGCACTAAACCATGCGCCATGGCTGTTTGCCGTGACGTCACCATGAGTTAGCAAATAACGAACGAGAACGACGGCTGTTTGGCCCACTGATTGGCCTAGCCCAGTCACGTGATATGCACGTCACAGCAAACAGCCATGGCGCGTGGTATAGCCTTGTAGATTGGGGCACCAGTCAGTATCTTGGACCAAGCCTGTAGCGGCCCCTTTCTTCAATGTTCGAATTAATTTTAGTCTTAAAAAAAATCATTTCGAAAAAACATTACATTGTGACGAAACGTGTATCCGCAATTTGTTCGTCACTCGTCGTTTTCCAAAATTCCGAACGCCTCCAATCCAATACAGTTGAAACATTAGAACTGGAAACATTAGTATGGTTGTGGTGTATGTCTCCGCGTCCAGGTCACGTGTTAATGCATGCGTATTCACGATGACGTCATTGGGTTGTTTATGTCCAGTCAAAGCCCTTAAAAAAAAAGAATGCCCCGATTCAGATTTAGGGGCAATACGGAATGCCGGACAATTTCAGATATTTATTCCGCGATCAGGCGAGGAATTTTCTCGTCCAGTAATGGCTGCTTATTCCGGTTTCCAGCAACAGAGCTTATCGTTATTTACTGTCGATGAAGACTCACGGTGCGCCGAACGCAAGGCCATCAGTGCCACAAGAACGGAACCAAAGTCATTAACTGTTTACCCTCGCCAGTTATCTGGACGGGCAAGGAACGGAAGATCAAGTAAGATGAATTCCCCGATGGAGCCCAGATGTTTGCTCAGACTGTTGGCCCACGATATTACCGAGGCCTGCACCTTGAACGCCCTGCAAGTTAGGCTTAACAATAATGTCAATAAGCCATTCGTCTTGAGACTTTAGTTCATAGTAAACAAGTGGCCAGAAGCCGTAATACGACATCAGGAGGAACGCGTCGAAGAACGCCCTTGGGAACAAATAAGGGCGTACGCTTTATATTACAATAACAGGCCTTCTCAAACACCCTATAAAAAAAAAACAAGTGAAAAACCGTTGCATACGACATTTTGCATAAATCCTGAGTTTGTTTTCCTCGAAGAGACATATCAATGCACGAAATGTAACTTGTAGTTAGGAATATCTGCGTACTGTTCGTGGTGGAGTCTAAACGGCTGTTCCCTACAGGATTTCTTTCGTCCACTGCTTAAAGGCGCCTTTTCAACTTTTAAGCTCCCAGATATAGCACCATAGAATCTTCGAGCAACATAAAAAAAATATCGGTAAATTGAAAATAGAACAGCACTATTCGCAGCAGCACTGCGATTTTCATAACTAAAACGAGACTACGTGACCTACATCAGCCTATTGGATGACGGACAATTTGGAACGTGGATGCTATGTTTAGAATATGGGCAATGCTATCGAAATGGTGAACAGGCGCCTTTAATCACTCTGAGGATTTTCAATTCGGATTAATTTAAAGTGGCAGAACCCTCCTACAATCGCAACAGACCAATTTCTCAGTGTACCGACAATCCTACAATCGCTACAGAGGTTTCCGACAAACGTTGACATCTCGTACGACTTCTGACTTCGGATTGAAAATCTACGTGAAATCTGCAAATATTTAAATCTCCAGAAATCCGTAAATCCACGCAAATCCACTAAAATCCATGCATATTTGCAAATGTAGGTGAAAATCTGTAAACCTTCACGCAAATCTACAAATCTGTAAATCCGAAAATGAGAGGAAATCAGGAGAAATCCGTGCAAATCTACTAAAATCCGTGCAAATCGGCAAATCTCGGTGCATATCTAGAAACCTGCATATCCATGTAAATCATCAGAAATTCATGCAAATCAACTAAACTCCATGGAAATCTGCCAACGTAGGTGAAAATCTGCAAGTCTTAGTGCCAAACTACAATTATCTGTAAATCATCAAATCCATGGAAATCAGGAGAAAACCATGCAAATCTACTAAAATCCGTGCAAATCTGCAAATCTACACATCTGAAAATTTTGCAAATCTAGCAGAATCTTGCAAATAAGTGCAAATCAGTGTAAATCTATGTAAATTTGCAAATATAGGTTAGTGATTTGGAAGTCCACTGGCTTTGCAAATCTCCTACGCCATTTCCTGTTTTGTCGGACCCTTTGGTACTGGAGCAGGTGAATTTCGCCGAATCCCGTTAATCCAAATAATTTTTTTTCCAAATTGTGTGCCGCGCTAGGTACGGCTAAACATATAACATCAGAAACCGCAACTAAATCGCAAATTCCTTTCAAGTAGAATGCATCTTTTAACTCCTCCAACGTCAAATTTTATATGAATAATTTCATTCGGCGGAACGAAATGGATGGGCAGGAAAGCTGCTACAAAGGAGGACGGCCTCTTTACAAAGCTGCCTAGGGGCTACTATCTACCTACCTTGGGGGCTACGCATATCTTAACCGCCTGCCTCCCCCACAACGAAATTATGATGACAGGTTTTTGTTTTTACACCCACATTCAAGTTGTGGCCTTTGGTTGTGGCCTGTTTGTCGTGGTCAATGATAAATTTCCTTCAGTTGCCATAAGGACCCAGCATTGGGTATTCATTTAGCAAACACTAGCCCAACTCCTTGTGATCAATGCTGTAAAAGTGATGCATTGTGCACTGAGACACTGTACGCTAAGAACACTTCGTCCATTTACAAGTTGAGCATAATAAGGTTTGGTGCACATATGCTGTAAGTGCTATTGCTGATGAGAAGAGTTTCGACACTCTTCAAGAATTCGCGATCTTCAAGAGTTCTCATCGAGAATCGTGAGTAGAAGAGGATTATACGCAAAAAGTGGATTGAAAACCAAGATAGGATTTGTCCTGCTATAGAGCAGTGACACGACGTAGTATCTACATATATAATAGGGAGCAGGCGGCCATGTCACCGGCCACGCCATTCCGTCGCACAATCAAGTACCCCACCCTGTAGTGCCATCTGTTGACGGGATTCGCCTTCAAATTCGTGTTGGGGGAATTTTTCCAACGTTTTCGAACAGATGCCGCCACTTACTAAATCTGCCATGTCGCCGTCTATTGACGGCCTTGGACTACAAGTTCGGGTTATAACACTTTTTCCAAAGTCTTCGAAGAGATGACGCCACTTACAAGACCTGCCGCACAGTTTTGGGGTTCGGTTTTTTTTGTATTGTTGTGGTACCAAAGTGGCCAACAAAGTTTTAGTCAGGTGGACTGTACCATTGTCGGCGTTTGAGCTATTTGAGCTAAAAAAAAAAAAAAAAACCCGTGTCTACTAAAGCATCATGATGACCTTGAAGGCCCATTCCAAGGTCATTTCAACTAGCATCACTACATGTCCCTCGATCCGTAGTAATGTATGTACATTTTCCGGGACCTCCTCTTAGTAGATGTGGATTTGTAGGAGTCTTCTTCAGACTTTTACATCACCCTGTATAAAACCAATTAATTTGTGGGGATGGGATCATAAATAAAATGCGTCCTGACAGGCAACCCCCACAAGAACTTACGAGTACCAACTGAATTTTATTTTCCGCCGACTTCTTTCGGCCTGGTCACAAAAAAAGACAATAAAACTCGTAAAAAGTACATAAAAACGGGAACCATCCCCCATACTGCCATGGGGGGGGGGGGGCGTGCCATTGGGGCACGGGTGGGCACGTGCACCCCAGTCTCATCCCAATTTCCCAAAAATAAAGACGATTTTTCTTGTGTGCGGCTGGCTGGCTTCCCTGGCGCCATTACTGCAATTTTAAAAAGTGTCAATTTGGGTCTCCCAGCTGTCTCAAACTCATTAAAATTGCTGAAAATTCGTGAGCTTCCACTGGGTGAGTTTACAGCGCTCCCCAGACTCCCTAGCTGGAAAATGTTGTGCCCCCTCCAATTTTTTTGGGTGCACGACGCCCCTGTGGCCAGCCATCATTTAATTAATCACGGAAACTTAAAGAGTGGTTACGGCATTTTGTGCTATGTCTTGTAGATTTAGCTACTTTTTTCAATTAGTTGTGATGCTCTGTCTGTTAAAAGCTAAGAGGCTGATGACCCTGATGGATTTTGCTCTGAAAATAAATCTCTCTCTCCCTCTCTCTTTATCACTTCGCGATTATTCGTGGACGGACATAAGTCTTTCTTTATTTCGGCTCAACTAACTAGAAATTCATTCCCCAACTATCGTACCCCAACTTCAGTTCCGTCATGCCCTTAACCTAATTATCACAATTTCCTTTCACAGCGACGATTAGTCGATTTAACTTGTCTACGTTTACGGCAACGTGGCTTAGTTTTGTATAAATTTTCACGCTAAATATTTGTTCTGAATGCCCTGACAGGTGAATGAAATTATGAAGAACACGGTTAAAACTAATGGATCATCGATCATACTTCAACTCAAAACATGTTCCTACAAGGTCAACTAGGCTACCTCGTAACCAAAGTTATAGTTTTAAGTTGAGAAATCAACAGAATTTGCTTTATGGGCAGGTCATTGTTAATTGTTCATGGCGTGATACGAGATTGGAGATGGGAGGGGGGGGGGGGAGAGCCGTTTTTCCAAATAGGCCAACTAGCTATAGGGCTGGGCCTAGTGCGCACTTTTTCAGGGGCAGCACAGTGGTCCATAGGAAATTAAGGAAATAGACCAACGATAAGTACAGGGATGGGATACGCGGATTCTCCACCTTTTGACATTTTTAGTTTCTTTAGTGCATCAAGTGGCAGCTGCAGAAACTGATAGGGTTGTTAAAAAAAAAACTAAACTTGAGCATTTTTAGGTCATCGATCCTTCTATCAAAACACTATTTTTCGCCAATCCGTATAAACGTATTGGCGGCCAAAGGTAGTGAGTGGGAGGGGGACGGGGGGAGGGTTCCGAGTTACCACACAGGAAAGGGTTTTTTTTTTTTGTCATGTGGACTTTAGGTGGCAAGGGGGCGCTACATTCAAGCCTTGGGAAATCTCGAGGTGATGTTGTAAGAATAAATTTATTTGGGGGGAAGAAAATCATTCGTTTGCCCCCTGCCAACCAAAGCAACCGCAAAATAATAAGCTGCGTTTGTTGATGACCACTGCGAGTGCTTCGGTTGTCAGGGAAACTAGTGATGACTCGAGATTGGGGTTTGAAAAATATTGACTGCGATTGCGTCTTTGTAACTGCGATTGAATGATCTTATTCTTTACCTTTTTTTCTATTATTACCCTTTTGAAATAGTGCGGGGGAGGTATGAAGACCTTGACGTCACCTGACGGGCTCTTGATGTACTAAGGATTCTCCCAAAGAGTGACGTATCAGCGTTCAAAGAATAATAATAATAACTAGTTGTCCCCCGGCGTAACATACGTCGGTCTAGCTGATTCCCGCTGATTCAACTCGGCTCTAATAGTCAGCATTATTGACGCAATAGTGTTTGTTTCTAATTGTTAGAGCGCATATCCGTTCTCATTGTCGGCCGCTCGCCCTTTTTCTTAGCTACCGTGGCAAGAATGAGCCCGCTCGCCCTCTTGCTGATTGTTTGTTTAATCCTCCCTAACAATGCCTCCATCAAGTCTGCTCACAATAATTTATTTTAAGTCTGCTCCTAAGCGAAACATATATTAATAAACAAAAAAGTATCGTTAAAAGTTAAAAGTAAGGGTCTAAAAGTCAAAACCTGTAAGGAACACGGACAAGCTTTGACTGTAAGGGTCTAGGTGTAAAATTTGGCCTGTAAGACGCTGCTAAGCATTAGACCTTTACTACCCGTTTTTTTGACGAACAACTGTCCGAAATCGTCCTATAAAGGCCCATGAGATGATTCAATGATAGTGGGGGTATGGGTTTCCTACTCTGCTTTAGGTTGACATTTTTTTCCGGTTTGGTAACATGGCAGCGATTCCAAGCAAGACAACCTGCTACAAGCGTAAGCGTGTACACCCATTCTGTCTGAGTTACTAAGTCATTAATAAATAGACATAAATCGCTGGAAATACCGTTAAGGAAAATTGGAAATTAGCCAACAGCGAAAATCGTACACTAGAAATAACGTAGTTCAATAAGCCACCTTTATGCATTTACGTTTCATCGGAGTGCAACGGAGAGATTAAGGCGCTATGCAAGTGATCTGGGGGCGAACTGGGTGGCCTGTTCGAATCCGGGTCATGCCACTCTGATTTAACGTAAGTGCATAAAGGTGGCTTATTGAACTACGTTATTTCTAGTGTATGATTATCGCTGTTGGCTAATTTCCAATTTCCGTTACTAAGTCATTAACATGAACACCGGGTAGTAAGGGTCTAATGCTTAGCAGCGTCTTACTGGCCAAATTTGACACCTAGACCCTTACAGTCAAAGCTTGTCCGTGTTCCTTACAGGTTTTGACTTTTAGACCCTTACTTTTAACTTTTAACGATACGTTTTTGTTTATTAATCCGTGTTACTTTGAGAATTGTAACAAATAGGTGTGGTGGTGGATGAGGGGTGGGGTATGTGTGATACCTTTATAATTAATTTGTTGTTTGTGTTGTTGAGCCGCCTTTAAGCTCGGTAATAGCTATGGCCTTTACTAACCTGGCTACCGCTAGTGTTAACAATAGAAACAAATCCTTTAATGTTCAGTCTATGTCTTACAACTGGCGTTTGCTAAATGGCATTGTTGCATAATAATGTTTAAAAAAAATGTAAAACAATCAATCTGGTCGTTTAGAGTTCCGTAACCCCTAAACCACTTGACCAATTAGAAAAGGCCGTATGGAAAGGGCACATCTACGGAGCAATAACTGTAAAATGAGCTAAGAACCAGCTTTACAGACAAATAGTTTGACCTGTAGAGAGGACAGACGAAAGGTCCATCCCCAGAACAAGACCAAGAATTAACAAGACCAAGAACAAGAAGTTGTCTATTTGGCCCCTCTCTGTATCTCGGGTTTGGCTGGACTGAATTTCACAATTTTTGGACTGTAGACAGGCCTTGACTAGTCAAGGCTAGATTCCAAATTTGGTTTAAATTTTTTTAATTTTGACGGAGTTATAAGCTCTCAAAGTTGAAAGTTTAACACAGAGATCCTAGGTCGACCCTTACTAACACTGGCTATCGCCAGTGTTAATAGGTAGATAATAAAATAAAATTTATTTCCACATAAAAGATGGAGAAAGTATCAGGAAGGGACTGCTAGGTCCACTAACACGGGGCGTCGGACGAAAGTCTAACTGGAAAATCGTCTAATGGGATAATGTCTAATTAATATCTGCCTAAATAAAAAAAAATCTGGAAAATCATCGAAACGGAACATCGTATAAAGCATAAGCGTATATGGATATGCGTCTGGATATAATTATATGCGTATATGGATAAACGTCTAACTGGAGAATAATATAACTGATAAACATCTCACTGGCCAATAATATGACTGATAAACGCCTAACTGGACAATAATATAGCTGCGGTTTCTGATGTTACATGTATGGCCGCAGCGAGCGCGGTAGCGCGAGCGAGGCAGGGACGTAAGACGATTTTCCATTATACAAATGTCATGTTAGACGATTTTCCATTATACAATTTTCCGTTATACTGTATACGTTCTTCCAATTATGCGATTTTCCAGTTTGACGATTACCCCTCGCTCCCCCAAACACCTGTCCAGCGTTAAAGGAAGCAAAGGATACCCAAAACATAGAAAAATACACAGGTCAGAGACTAACACTACGCCAAAACACCAAAAAGTATAAAAAAAAATTATAAAAAATAAAAAAAAAAGCAACCTAAAAACACATCAAGAAGAAAGCAAAATTCGTTTCCCTCAGGCCCCACTTAAAAATAAGCAAATTTGCGGACTCCACTATCCCAGACGATAAGCAGTTCCAAGGATGCATTACACAATTAGAGAGGTTCTACAGTCCCTTTTAAAAGGCAATACAGTTGGTTTGAGATAATGGCTCCCTGGTATACCCATTTCCAGGAGCCACAAAAAAAAAAAAAAGCCCCCAAAACCAAAAAAGTACACAAAAAGAAAAGCCCCTAAGATCGACCAGAATGTGAGACAAAGATCAGCCGTACAATCTCCGTAGTCCAAGAGATTCCAACCCGAGTCGAGTTAAACGTCTTGCATAAGGTAGGTTGTTAATATCCTGGCAGGTGCTTCGCGAATGATTTTTGCACAGACTCAATATGCCTGACGTCCTTACGATGATGCGGAGACCAGAACGTGCTGGCATATAAATGGGCTGTACATAAATAATGAATGCTCTTACCAATGACCGTATATCTTGGGCGACGAAACAATACCATCATCTATCGTGTGACATTGCCTGTTTTGTAACTAAACCATCTAAACCTGATGACGTTGTTGTTGTTGTTGTTCTTATTTAAGGGAGTCGAAATCGGGTCATGTGCCCCACTGTCTAAACCTGAGCATTTCTGTTAGAACAATTTACTTTAACCTGAAAAGCAGCAACATTCATACGTGGATAATATTACAAGCTATTGCGTTACTCCAGGTGTGCTCTTACTCAAAGTGGATCGTGTTTAAACCTAAGCAAGCGGATCGTTTACAGATCTTGTGACTAGCCATTGTAATCCAAGGTCGAAGGTTTCTAAACAACAATATTTTAATTTAAGAAATTTTTTTATGTATTCAGGACTTGACCAAAAAGTCAAAACTGGAGAAGTTAAAAAAATGGATAGAAAAAAAATGGGAAAAAAGTAATGGGTTGAACCCCCTCCCCGCCCTCCCCTCAATCTTACACATTTTTACTCAAAATCAGGGCCCCACAACAGGGGGGGGGGGGGGGGTAGGTGGACTCGCTGTAAATTTTTTTTCCTGCAATTGTGAGTTTTGATGACTATCAGTAATGTGCTCGATTTGTGCGTATTGTCCATTTTTTTTCTACTCCCAACAAACAACAAGTCAACAACTCCAATGCAACGGCAACGAGCACGGAGCAGAAGCGCTGCAGTGTAAGCCTGTCCGTTTGTTGGGTAGGAATGCCTCCAAACGTAAACAGCCCAGATTAATGAATGAACCAACTTGTTAAGTACAATTTTGGCCGACGAATACGTTAACATGGTGTAAGTAAGCTTTTTACGATTTCAGTCGGAGGAGGGGGGGCCCACTGTTGTTGTTGTTAGTCCCATGCCCCTAACTTTGACGTGGGGGCGCTGCTCAAAATCAGTGATATTATGAATCCAAATGCTGAAAAGTGTGGCGCAATGCGCTGTTGAGATTATTCACGGTGACCTGACGGAAGTGGGAGGGGCGCCCTTTCCAAGCAAAATTATTCTACTCCGTCGTAAGATAACCTGCAGCAGCTAAAGGTAACTTCAAAACAGTTTCTAACTCTTTCAGCGGCGTGCACAGGATGGGGAGGGGGAAAGCACGCCCTTTTTCCAAAATGTCTTTTTTGGTAAAAAAAAAAAAAAAAAAAAAAAAAAAGGAATATTTGCGCCGACATTAATTTCCCGGTACGGTAGTGCCTCAGAAAGGGCCTAATGATCTATATACGGCCTACAAACGCATAAAAGGGCAAAAAAAAGGGTAAGAAAGGGACAAAAAAAGGAGCAAAAAAGATGCCCCCCCCCCCTCCTCCAAAAAAAATCCACTAAAACTTATTGTACCCTTTTACTAAAACGTGCCCTTGCCCATTGGACGTTTGAACTGGCCTTACTGGCCTTATTTTTTACTTATGGAAAAAAAAGGTCTCTACAGGTTACAATCACGATGAAGTAATTCTCTGCCAAACACGTGACTCATAAGTCCAGGTATAAAAAAAACCACCAGTTTGTATAAGTTTCTTTCTCTCACAATTGTGTACAAGTCTCTGCATCACAAAGAACCATCTTGTTTGTTTATCTCATTTATTTCTACACCGGCTGATCACAGTTATCCAACAAGATTTAGTCATGGCCACCCCTTCAAGCGTCGTTTCATGTTCAGAGCATGAAGTTGTGGAAAGATTTTCCCGAAGCCATTAAAACTTGTCCTAGTGTTGGAGGTTTTCAATCTTGATTATTCCGTCACTTGTTTAACTCATAACGTGATCACCATCCCTCTTCCACTCTTTTCCTCCCCTTCTCTTTTTTCTTTCTTTTTTCCCCGGCCCCCCCCCCCCCCAACCTCCATCCCCACTACCCCTTAACATGTACTTAACATGTTTCGGGTTAGGTGTAAGAATGGGCCCAGCGCCTAAACCGCCCTTTGTGGCACAACCAATTTTCATCCTCGGATTTTGTTCATCACATGCACTTTCACGTGCTACAATAAAGTTTATTATTATTGTTTACCTATCTCACCTACGTTGTATTCATCTGTTGACCATATTTCTTTCCATTTGTGGAGAAGTCAATGAACACAGTTAGTTTTTTGCTTCTTCCCCCCCTTTCCCGCCCCCTTACAATTTTTTCTTCCTATCTCAATCCCTAACTTGAAAGTCTGCGGGAGCCTCGGCTTATGAAATGATCTCCTGCCACTACAAAATTTGTTTTCCAGTGTTTATTCTGTGGAGGTGTTTACGCCAAAAATGAGACCGAAAGAGGAATGGTACAGTGGCATACCATCGAGTTGCGGAAAGGGGCAGACGGAGAAATTGGGTACGCCTAAGGGACACCAGAAATACGCCAGAACATGCCACGTCACGCTCAGTGTATAAGAGAATAGGACATAGGAAAACTTAAAATTTGTAAAAGGATCGGACCAGCTGCGTTTTAGACATAAATAATTCATAAAACATGAAATAATTCATAGAAGACTGTGGTGACCGATTTCTCTATGACAAATTTAGAAGGGATTTAAACTGAAAACATTTAACAAACAAAGGCAAAATGGAGTCAATATTGTGAACTGCTAAGGACGCCAAGTGAGCTGCAATAATGACGAGAACAGTCACATCTCACACTTCAAGCCTTCTCCGTCAGTTTTGTTACTGGCATCTACTGTTTTTCGCGATTGAATAACAGTGAACTTGAATCGTGAAAAAAACTAGCACAAACTCTGAACGGTGAAATGAATCAGAGTATGCGCCTATTGAGTGAGCAAAGCAAACGTAAATCAGCGTTTGTTTACCCTTACGTAAGACTTACGTCATTTGTGCTCACTAAGCATAGCCGGAGCCAATAAGACTTATTGAGTGACCTAATGTCAAAATGCGGCCCTCCGTGAGCCCAGTTGTAAAGGTTGAAAAATATAAATCAACAATTCTTGCAGCGCGCCTTGTGACTGTCACTTTGTCACGTAGTGTGGTAATGTATAGTCCATACTTTGACGACGGTGTACGTGCCGCCATGACCATGCCAATATGACCAACGACCAGGCCACACAACGGAAAACACACCATCCGCTCACGGCTTACGGCTTCTGAAGTGGCTCGAATATATAGCGACCACTTAAAATGAAGAAACTTAATTTAGGTACGCATTGACATACAAATGAGAAATCAAACCGTAAAAATGTTGCAGACGGTGCATCGAACACCGCTTCGGTTAGTTTTACTGCTAAATTCGTTTCTTGAAAAATCTTTGCCTTTATATTTGTTGTAGGGTGGGAGTTGGCGTGGTGGGGCAGAGCGTACCGCAAATTGATAACATTACACTCAATCGCCAACTACTCTCGTGTTTGGTATGTGGTAGCAAGTTAATTGGCTAGGTTGTTGAGTAATCATTACATTAGTACGTGTCCGGCCAATAAAAACATCGGCCCGTACTCGGAATAGAAGCTTACAATTTGAAGGAAGTAACTACCAGAAGTAATACAAAATCCTAGTTTGATATTGGTAATTTTTCTCCTCACGGGTTGGATTACAAACAGAAAAACAAATTTCCAGCACTTGGGCGAGGTGTTTTTATCACCTTGGGAATGGAACGAGCGATTGAGAAAAAATCTTAACAATTTTACTCGAGTATTGCAACGGTAATACACGTTGAAAAAAAATAAAAAAAATGGAGGGACCAACGCAAAAGAAATTATCTGATATACCATACGTGCTCAATTATCAGTGATATTACCGCAGAACTTCCAACCGGCAACGGACATAATCTGTACATATTTTGAAGGAAGCATTATAATGGCCGCCAAACAGGGGAGTACTGGGAGGGACATTTAGGTCCGGGAAATGGGTAATGTAGGCCCTTCTCCTGTGGCATTTCATAGGAATTGGTCATTTTGAAAAAAATTTCAGTAGGCCCAGACAGGCCCTTAGAGCATAGGCCCCACGGGAAACCTCCTGTTTTCCCGTATGGCCAGTACGCCCCTGTCTCCAAATTATTAATAACATAACCAACCAGAACCACAAAGGAATAAGTAGTCATCGTTTCCACTCACCAGGTCGTAAATGGAGTTAGCCTAATTTAACGCCCCACCAAGTTTGCCTTAAAACTTAATTGGCCGTTACAATCGAACCAGACCTTTGACTGCAACACGGACGGTGTGATGGGCCCATCAAAAAAACACATTTAAAACAAAGTTCAATGCACATTACTACCGGTTTGGATAACTGCCAGTTTTCAGTAAGCATTATTTTGGCAAATGCTACAACGGGTCCATACTACCAAACACGGGAGGTGTCCGTGGTGTCATTGAAATCAGCAACACAAAAAAACCGCTTTTGACTACAGCCTATTTACTGTAAGGCTTCGTTGAAAGCTATGAATGGTGTCATGTATTTAATATTTTAACTTGCTTTATAGGTTAGGTTGTTGGATTAACGATAGTTGGCAACGACCTTGGATAATCAGGCGGAGAAAGGGGCTGTTAGTTGAATACCATGAGTCCGTCCTAATTATCAAGATCCCAGATCACCGAAAGAAAACACTTCGTTTTCACCGATAATTAGTGAACGCAATTTTGAGGTCTTTCTGTTGTAACGTGTTTTTGTTTACTTAGCAGTAGAATCAACGACACTAAGACGGTTGAATTCATAGTTTCGTTATTTCAAAAATGCCTGGAAGTAAATGCACTACTCGGACGTTCGAATTCATGGTTTCGGTTTTTCAAAAATACCAGGAAATAAATGCACTACTCAGACGGTTGAATTCCTATAGTAGTTTTGTTGTTTAAAAAATGCCTGGAAGTAGTAAATTCGCTACTCCAGAAGGTTGAATTCATAGTTTCGTTGTTTCAAAAATACGTGGAAGTAAATGCACTGCTCAGATGGTTGAATTCATACTAGAATTTGGATGCTCCAAAAATGCCTGGCAAGTAGCCTACCTAAACGCACTACTAAGATGGTCGAATTCATCGTTATTAATTTACTTTACTGGCAATTTAAAATAGTCCCACAGGTTACTCGTTGTATTCTAATCGGCACTCGTTTGATTTGGAGATGAGTTTGTTTGCTCGCTTAGCACGGGTACCTTGAACTCCCAATTAAGTTGATTGTAGTGCACCAGGCGATTTTTACCCCCCCCCCCCCCCTGCAGCTGAATTTTTCGGGACACAGTGACCCAAAGATTTATCAATCTACAGATTTATCTACAGATGTGCGGAAAAGGCTTGAATGAATATTAATTAGCAAGGTTTGTTTTCTTAGAAGTTGGTACCGGATGTCAGTAACCCGTCGGTTTACCCTCGTTCAACATTTTATCACCATTGTACACAGTGGCGAATTTTACCCTTTTCCTGTTTTTAACTGATATAGGCAGCCACAGTGGCATAAACAGGAGGGAGGCAGGGGGGGGGGGAGGGCATTGCCCCTGCCCTGTTTCGCTAAATGCTCTTTTTATATAAAAATATGGCCTTTTATGCCGACATCTACAAGTGCGGCAGTGCCTGAAAAAGGGCTTATAGGCCTGGTAAAAGGGTGCGAAAAAAAAAAAGGATTAAAAAAAAGAGAAGATATATAGAAAAAAATTTTTCCACTAACACTTACTGTGCCCTTTTACTAAAAGTTGCACCTGCCTTCTCGGAGGTAAGTGCACGCTAGTCAGCAGCAGCCATGTGTCGTATCTCATAACGTACCTTATGTAACTCATACAAACAGTGTCTTATTCTTACGGAACCTTGTGGAGTTGTTGTAAATAATGCATCTTATTCTTATCTATTAGTGTAACTTATGTAACTGATATAAACAACGTATCTTACCTGCAATCAGCTGTAGAGATACGAGCAGGACCAGGAGAACCAAAGACGGCACATTAGAAACGAAACTATTCTTCGCCCGGAAGAAATGGAATAGTCCTTTTGGTTTGCAGAAGAAGAAATAGCCACGATTGGGGTCGTGACGGCGTCCAGTGGTCCAGGCGGAGTCAGCACCGTCAGCTCCCCCGTCTCCACCGTCGGAGGCGGTGACGGGGGCAGCATCGTCGGCGTTCACCGCAACCGAACACCGTCGGGCAACGTCACCGCCTAAAAACACGACGGGGGCCGGCGGTGGTGTTGGCGGTGGCATTGTTTAGCGGAGCACGACACGCGGAGGCCGTGCGCTTCGACTTAGGCTATATGTCCCGCCCGTTGTGACATTGTTGATGTTCATGTTGTGGTTGTTGTTGTTGTTTGTGTTGTTGTTTTGTTGGAGGCATGGAGAATCCTTCTCCGTCTCCTCCTTCTCCAGACACGCTCCTCCTCGCTTTCTCCCGTTCTTAGATGCGGCACTTTGTCGTTTTCTTGGCCGAAGTGACGAAGAAACGGTAAGGGAAGAAAAACAGCACCACAAGACGGGCGAAGAAGGTTTAGAAAGAGGAAGAATGCTGCTAGAGAGCCGGGGCCAACCGCGCATCCAGTCGGGGCCGGCCGCACGGCAAGCTAACACGCGGGGAATGACTCCTCCGATCGCCGTGCCTACCTCTCACTCAATTCCCGAGCACGCTTTAGTTTGTCGAGACGCGCGGTTCGGCCGACGGGCGCGGGGGCGGCAGGACGCGCAGACACCACGTGACGCGTCTCCCGCGCGCCACCGAGTGAGACCGGTCGCAAGCTGCAACGCACGGAAAATCAATACCTAACCAACGGCTTCTTCCTTCAGCTGCTGCTTATAACAGTTGAAGCCTTTCCTGCCTATACTAACAGTCATGGTAGCACACCAAAACACTATCCCGTAAAAGAAAAAGAAAAGAAAAGAAAAATCGGAAAACCTCGACAGAAAAAAAAATACGCAGCTGGCGAATGAATGAATGGAGGGAATGAACGCCGATTCGGGAATCGAACCAACCGCGATTGACAGACATCCGCCTCGTCCAAAAGTGTGCAAATGATCTAAAGATTGAAGTCAAAGATGTAGTCTATCCACAGATTTCGTGAGACTTGACGTACGGAACCCATTAATTTCTATTTCCACTTTGTTGATGCGCCTAGATCCAATACGTAAAGTGGCGTTTTGACAGTTGTATGGACACTTGACCACAACCGTTTAAGATTGCTTCTTGCAGTGTATTTTATATGAATCTAGATAAAAAAAATACCCCCAGAAAAAATACCCCTGGAATAATACCCCGGAAAAAATACTCCTGGAAAAAATACCTCCGGAAAAAATACCCCCGGAAAATGTACCCCTGGAAAAAATATCCCTGGAAAAAATACCCCCGGAAAAAATACCCCTCGGAAAAAATACCCCTCGGAAAAAAATACCCCTGGAAAAAAATACCCCTGGAAAAAATACCCCCAGGATAAATACGGTCAAAAATTTTTTTTAATGTGAATTAAAGTAGACTGAAATCAGTGGTGGATTCAAGGCAAAAGGCCTCAATGCCCCTCCTTTTCTTCCATAAAATTCTGAGAACCTTTTTATTTTGCTCTTCTTTGTTGTGTTTTATGGGTGCACGAAAAAAAAAAGCCTCTTAAAAAAAAGCCTGGAAAAAAGGTTGATGAAAAAACACCGGGGAAGTGGTGAGGAGAAAAGGTTGTCCTGGGTAAGAGAAAATTCGTGAAATCACGAAGTTTCCACCAAAACTGAAATAGAAGGGGGGGGGGGGGG
>JAHWFP010227471.1:24781-48173 GCA_023313725.1 Lithobius niger
CCCCCCCCCCCCAAATTACCTGCTGAATTTACTGAAAATATGGTGTTCGAAGATTTTTTAAATGTAAACGTCTGATGAACAAGAACAAAGGGAACGGGAAACTGTAAAACAACGAAGCTTTCAGTTTGTTTTTTTGTAAGAAAACCACTATCAGCGTCCGCTGAAAACTTATCTGGTCAGTGATTGCATCGTCGCACACAAGATTCTGGCTCATTTGCCGTATCGTATAGTAGCAAAAGTTACGAGACAATTTTTTTTTAATATAATGTGCAATATAGTAGATATTCTTCAGTACACCATGCATTTAGATTTTTTAGTAGTGTCCTGTTAGTATGTCTGCCGTTACAACTGCATACATCAATTACACATTTTGCTTTATTCTGCCATACAACACGTCAAATTACTAATGCAGTGTAGTGCATCCTTTTTAAAATTGTGTATTGACTTAA
This sequence comes from Lithobius niger, assembly GCA_023313725.1. Classification (NCBI taxonomy): domain Eukaryota; kingdom Metazoa; phylum Arthropoda; class Chilopoda; order Lithobiomorpha; family Lithobiidae; genus Lithobius; species Lithobius niger. Next base: position 25,231 of record JAHWFP010227471.1, read on the forward strand.
CTCCACTACCGTGCAGATGTGTAATAAAGTACCACGTCAACAAGAAATTGGTTTTCAACAATTTGCTACTACCTTTTGCCTGTAGGCCGAATCATTCTCAACTTAGTCCCCTCTTTATAAGGTTTTAGTTTGGTTTTAATTTTGTTGTAATTTTTTTTATTTTGTTAGTTTTAGAGTGTTAATATCACTCCTTTGAAGGGCCGAACCACTCTCAACTTGGTGGCCTCTTTACAAGTTTTTGGCTTTGTTTATCTTGCTTTGTTTTTACAGTTGGTTTATTTTTCGTGAAATGGACGAGAATACAATTTCTTTGCAACGTTGTTTATATTTATCGTGCTAGTGTGTGTTTTGGCACGCACGTCAGTATACACGTTGTCATTGTTCGAACTTTGGCCGTCCAATGAGAGACGATGCAGACAATACTAACAATGGTTATAACAATATTTTCGTATTTTCATACTTACGCGCTCTCCCACGCCAACAACAACAACACCTTTTGGTCTTCACCTTGGACATTTCTTTAATTCGGTGTCCATGTCGATGTTCCTGAAAAAAAAGCTATGTTTGGGAAATGGGTAACGTAGTTAAACAGGAATATGTCCTTTGTAGATTTCGGAGGGAGCAGGGATGGAAACTGAAGGACGATGGTTTTCCATCTGTATTCAGTTTAATTCAGTGTGGACCTGTGATTGTTTACCGTGGGTGGAGGGGGAAAATAAGACGCTTAGGGATTTTGTTGAGACTTCACGAAGGGGTAGGGTCGTACTTTTTTTTTTTTTTTTTTTTTTTTCACAAGGTGAGTGTTTAAAAGGCTTTGAAGTAATTATCAATATTAGCTTCCATGAGTTTTTCAATAAACTTTCTGGAAAAGCCTTGCATCCTGGTTGCTTGGCTTCTTTGCCTTCCAGGTGCTGACTGAGTCATCGGTATGGACGTAGTGTACCTACAACCAAACCGTGTTCATCGTACCTTGCTGTATGAATCGCGATAGAAAATAAGATTAAATTAGAATACATCTTAGAATGTTATCTGGAACATTCTGAAATCAACCTTGTCGTTTCACAAAAAAACAAGCTAAGTTTTTCTTATAAATGGTAAATTCTCGGTGCTTATACTACATACGATACTTAACATGGCTTTAGGAGATCATCTACAGACATTCTAAGTAGGCGTAAGAAATGCTTACTATTTTTTTTTTGGGGGGGGGGGGGTAAGGGGATATTATTTTTGGACCTCGAGTGGGATGTGGAAGATTTTTTTTCAGGGTCTTGAATGGAGGAGGGGCATCGAATATTCGGCGATCAGTGCGATCGCATTTTCACTTCCATAATCCCCTTGTTATAAATAATAACCAGTCACTCACGTTTCCCAGATCGACCCTATAATTTAGAAATAGACCACACGATAAAGGGTTGAGCATTAAAGACTGGCCATGTGTTAGAATACGGGTTCCAATAATCTGAAAGAAAAAAAAAACAACAACCGTCAGTATAGGACTCGAACCCAGGACCCCTCATGTGAAAGTCAGCCGCCCTGACATTTGCGTCACGCCATGGGTCCTCCAGACGCACGTAAAAATTTAACTCAGCCTACAGCTAAGCACTCCATCGCAATACTGACTCTGACATCACTAGTGCCTGAACTGAGCAATAGTCAAGTTCAAGCCCACAGCGGAGACGATTTGTAAATAAACCAGTTAAGCAATGACGTCACAATAATGACAAACAGTCGAATTTCAGGTGTCAAATGTAAAACCATTGTTGTAAAACGTGAATCGGATGCCTTGTCCCCATGTTTAGGGTCGTCCTCATCCGCCAGCTAACTGCTGACAAGTTATTTCCCCACGGGCTTATTATGGACCAAACCTAACGAGAACCCATTAGTATTGCCCCAAGCGCCAGATGCAAGTTAAGCCTCTTAAACCTAATGAGTTAACCGTAATGGCTAAAGCCTAGTTCGCATTACAGTCTCTCCTCTCCTAACTTGGGTGACGATTCACTTAACTTAAAAACGATGGTGTTCGTTCGCATTACCTGACTTCCTCTTCATAAACCCTTTTATTTTAACCCTTTTCCCCCTCAACACTCTCCTCTACTCTCCTTTACATTCTACCCTCTCCTCTACACTCTCATCCATGTCTCGCCTAGAATTTTGGATGGCGAAACTTGAAGCTGTTCGTTCGCACTTGTTGACATTCCTCTCCCCTAGTCCTGGGAGCTCAGCTCACCTAGCTATGACAGGGAAAGGACCTCTCACAAAATTTAAGGGAGCTCCCCCAATTTAGGCAAGGCAGACATCGTTCGCACTACAGCTTTCCTCCCCTATAAGTAGGTGGACCAGACGAAGTTAGGAGAGGAGAGATGGTACTGTGTACAATGCTTTTGTCTGCCGGCCTGCGTGTACTTATAGTGATTAGACACAGAATGATGTTTGGGTGCCAGGCCATGCCACGCCTGCAGATTTCACACGGCGTAATGTTTGCGTGCCATGCCGTCCCATGCCACGCGGAAGCGAGCCACGACGGCCTTCACGCAACAAGCAGCTGGCCCGGATTGGCACGGCCTGGTGCTGCTCGGCACGCGTTAATTATTCTGTCTGAAATCCGAACACGTGTCGTGCCGCTGTATCGACAGGGTTCGTCGCACGCAGCATGATTCGTTCCGGGGGTTCGCATCGGCACGTCGGTTGGAGCTGGCAAGAGAGACTCCTGTCCTTTGATCATTGGTGTCCCGGTGCGTCGGTGCGGTTCCGGTACTCCTTCTGCCTGAAGCGCCTTCTCCCAGCGACAATCGGAGGACAGCCCTGGCCTCCATTTAGCTTACTTATTAGCACGGCCGGCAGGCAGTGCTTGTTTGAGTTCGTTTGCGCACTAGAATTTTCAAAAACTGGACCGGAGGCGGAGGAGCAGCTAACAATATCAAAATGTTACAATGCTACAACTTGTAACACCAATGGTGCAACAATACGCGAGGCGAAGAAGATCATAGCTCACTCGAACAAAATGCAACGATGCTCGGGCGCGGGGAAAGTAACATTGTCGTGGTATCTTCTTTATTACCGTTTTAACTCGTTGCCGAGAACTAAAATGAAATGGTCATGATTTTCGCTTAAATCTTTCAGTTTTAAAACATAGGGCGTGAAGTCTTTAATTTTGAGGCCTCAAAATCGGGCGGCCGACATGACTGAATGACTTATTTTCTTCTTCAATGCGGGCTTCAGGAAGCCAGTTGAATTGTTTCTGCGATTGTTTGAATGATATACTTACTGCACCTGCCTGCAACAATACAGAATCCACTATCCATCGAGCTGATACATGCTAAATCTAGACACACGCTACTGTGTTGCTATCAAATAATGAACTTGGACCAAAGCTTGGGCAGAACCTGAACAGAAATACACATTTCTAATGTTCCGTTTTTTAGCAAACAAAATTGGGTGGGCAGTGGACATACCATACACAACATAGACCAAATCGTCCAACATTCAATAAAAAGGACGCGAAAAAAGCCAACAAATTAACTGAACAAAAAACGGTAGAAAGAAAACAGAGCTCGTATCCCCATACTCACAGCCGTGAAGGTACACGAATAAAAATGGATTAGAGTTCACTCGAACGCAACGAACTATAATTTGAACTCCAATTCCAGGGAACAAAGATTGTGACATGCCAGCCTCCATGCACACGTAAACAAACATGTACATCACTAATCAATCAAACAAAACGGTTGGATTTTTCAAAAAAAAATACCCACACAAAATGAACACGTAAGTACTCACATGAACTACAACTAAAACAGAAACCATCAAACACAAGCAAAAAAACTGCCTAACTAGGAGTCTGCTTGTTTCAGAAATTATAAATGCAAACAAAATACAAACATAGCCCCTCACACGAAACACACTTAAAATATAAAACAAACACAAACAAATATAAAAAAAACCTGTATGATACACAAATTAAGCACACACACACATACACACGAACACAAACATTAAACATTACAAACACAAACTGCGTTCACTTACTGACATAACAATTACGTGAAAACAGTCATTATTCCCTGGAATTGGAGTTCAAATTATAGTTCGTTGCGTTCAAGTGAACTCTAATCCGTTTTTATTCGTGTACCTTCACGGCTGTGAGTATGGGGATGAATAAGCATTTAATAAACACTCGGACAGATTTTATATATCACCAGAAAGCTGAAAAGCTCAAAATTTTGATGTGCTCAACTCATCCGTTGAGTTATTTAGGGCAGACAACAGATGTTGCTACTGAGTATTTGATTTTAATCCAAACTCAATCCAAATAAATTGTTTAGAATGTCGTTGAATAGGAAATATTTTTTTTTCTCTTTTTACTTTTTTTTACACTTTTTTTTCATATATGTTTTGCGGGGGTTACGTGCTGCTAGATTGGATTTCACAGCATTCATCAATCGATGTTCAGATTGTGGCGTAACTAACGCACGTGGCAATGTTTATCAAGCAGCGAACTCCCAATCCTAGAAGGCGTCTCCTGCGTAGGAGCAAGAAGCGTTTCACATACCCACTCTGATTGGTCAGGGTCAGTCAGGCTACGGGTGGCTGGCTTGCGCAGCGCTCATTGGTCTAAAATGCACGTACATTTTTGCTGCTATCTCTTTCTTGTGCAACTTTCAGATGATTGGGGCGGCGGTTTTGGAATCAGTCGATTATTTGCTAGTTTGAATAGTTTCACGTCTTTTGTGAGAAACCATAGTTTCTAGTAGTGATTTTGTTCCGCGGCCTGCGTTTTACTAGAACCATCGATATCAGCATTAGCACTGCTCGCTTAACTCCGCATCTCGTGCCGTACGTGTTGAATTACTTAGAATTATTAATGGAATTATTAATTAGTGCTAATAATATTTTGAAATTCCGTGATTCCTTTCCTGCGGAGCTTGAGTTGAATTAAATTAAATTAAAGGGGTGATGGCAAAGGCAGACTAGCCTCTAGTGCCCTAGCAAAATTTAAAATGGAGACACATGTTGTCAAAACAAGACTAGCAGTTATCGACACTGGTGGTATTGACAATGTGCTGCGGCCGTCCATCCCACAGACTGACAACTCTCTGTGAAAAAACACCCTTCCTTGCTACCGGATCTTCCACCACTGTCCTCTCCTCGTCTTCAAATTACTTAAGACTTTTTTTTAATACGATGAAGCAAAAAAGGGAGCACAAAATGACGGAAAAGAATTATGAAACGAAATGAAAAAAAACCCACGATTTTGCAAATTATTTCTAAATAGTGATACGGGCAAAAAACCTCAAGATTATTACCTACCTCAAAATTTCAAAAGCCTATCGGATAAAGTTTGTAATTTAAATAAAAATGGTTTAAAAAATGCAACGAAAACAAATCAATAACTCGAATTTGAAAGACAAACATGAAAAGAAAAAAAAGAGAGAAGATACTGTTTAGTGAGTCTATGAATTGTTTGTATTTGTATTTTTTTTCATTTATGTTTTGGCTGCGTGCGCAGTCTGTATTATCTCTTGATCAACTATCCGCACACACAAACAGTTTGCTTCGAGTTGCACTGTTTTGATAAACGGAAAAAACTATCTCTTTTTGTTTTCTTTTACGTAGACCTTTAAATGTACCTACAACGTTCTGCTCCTCAGTTCATTACTCCCTCAGTTAGGGGTTGCACGATAATCGATATTTCGATAAAAAAAAATTTAGTCAATTATTGTATCTTACTTTTTCTGACGTATCGAATTATTGAGCAAACTGAGGAGCATTATAAAGACGCTCATGTTCGTTGATGTTCGCCTATAGGATATCGCCCGCTTTCCGAGTGCTGGGATCTAACAATGTCGAGGGCACGCAGCGCCCGAGCCATTGTTGGATTCCAGCATGAGGAAAGCGGGTGATATCCTTCTCACCCGTTTTGAAGCTATCAGTCCGACGTACATTGTTGAGCGTGAGTGGAATACATTGTTGCGTTTAGCCAGAAGAAAGTTAAGCAGCATTGGGCTGGATTGATACTTGGGTGGGTGACCGCCTGGGAATCTGGCTGTTGCAGACATAGGGCCTTAGGGCTTCGGGCAGATGACCAGGAGTGGTTAACGCTCGTTAAACCCTTTCAGAAAGTTTGTGTAGAATACTCGTTAAGACGTAACGCTACACGCAACGAAAAAGAGCATCGTTTAATTTTGTGTGCGGTTGCAGTGTTGTAATTAACATGAATTCTTGAATGATTTTTTTAACGTTTGAGCTGGTGTTTTCAAAAAATTGTTTCATTTAATTGATTATATTCGGTTGCTTTATTCCTTTTTTGTCATTTAATGGAAACCAACGTTGGTAAAGCAGCGGTTGAATGTTGTGAGTAACGTGAACTGTTGAACGTTTAAAAAAATTTGTTTTATCTGTTATGGTTTTTTAAAAATTTGTTTCAGTAAATTTATTACATTTGTTTGTTTTCTTCCACTTTTCATTTAACACAAACGGGGGCTGGGATCCAGGATGCCAGCCCTCTGACGTGGATCCCAGCACTCCTCGTCCTCGTTCATTGTTGCGATCCCGTCGTCCTGCATTGTTATAAGAGGACTGAGAGCTTAAAAACGGGTGAGAATTCCGCTTATGGTGAGAACGACAAGGCAGCCTATTCTTTTTTCATAATTTTATTTTGCTTTACTTTTCCTTGTATAGGTCAAGCAGCCCATTGTAGGCTTCAGCCAAAGGTTTTTTTTTTTAAATTACTTAAAGGTACGTTCCTCTAGCTTGACTGTCTTGTACGCGTCAGTTTAGTAGTGACAATTGAAACATGTGGAAATGCTGCAAAAGCATTCATTTTCCTGTTTACCTTTCGTGAGAAACGGTTTTGCTACATTTACTCTAACCTATGTAAATATTCCAAAGGCTATTTCGCGCAGGATGCCCGAAAATAGTGACAAGGCATCAAATTTTACTATTATCGATATTTTAAAAAGTTTTATCGGGGTACACAATGTTTGCATGGTGCCACCCTAACCTCCGTCCCTGCAAACCACCCCCCCCCCTCCCAAGTATCCCCCAAACGTAAAGGTAGCACATTATTTAAGCCCTTTTAATGTAAACAACTCGTTCCCATGATCTATCATTTGGCATGATTTTTTTTTGCAACAAAAGGCTATGTTACGAGCAATTCTTTTTCATTTATCGAAAGTGTTGGGGGGGGGGGGGTGAAGGAGCGTTGGTCGGTGGGCTGACGGGTATCACGAGTCTCCTGTCCGCGAGGTCCAGGTTCGATCCTGAATGCAGCCACCCCCTGGAATTTCGGGGCCAGAATGCTTCATGTTTATGACAAAGACCTTGGGTTTTCCGCTTGGATTCTCCAGCTAAATTGTCCCTTTCGTCGTCTAATCTAGGCCAGATAACCCTGTTTGAGTTCGGCTCCCTAAAAAAAGAAAAGTAGTCTTTTTGTATTGAGGTAACAGTGATTTACCAAACGATAAGCACGCAATACCGTTCGCACCTGCAGTGATTTACCAAACGAAAAGCACTCAACAACGGTCGAACCTGCAGTGATTTAGCAAACGATAAGCACTCAACAACGTTCGCGCCTGCACTGATTTACCAAACGCTAAGCACGTAACGTTCATGCCTGGAGTGATTTACCAAACGAACACGCAACGTTTGCTCCTGCAGTGATCGTTGCACCGATAACTTTGAAACAATTCGATTCTGCTCTGTAAGTCAGCGGCTACGAAAAAAAAAAAAATAACGTCTTTCCATGGTATCAGTCCGCCAATTTCTAGAAAATAAGAACGTATCATCATTTGGGTTAAAACTGTAAGCTTCTAGCTGAACCATGGATTCTTCTTTTTTTCTCTTCAACAAAATCAGCCAAGACAAAACCTTTAGCCAGCCAACAATGTCACATTCCGTGCGTCCAGCATCGATTGTACGGTAGCAACGATAAACGACGTGTGCCAAAAATGTAGCCAAGTTTGCAGTCATTGTTTTCGCGTTGCATCGTGGGAAAATTACGTGAACCTAGGCAGTCGTCTGGACTGTTTGTATGATGTATCTATTTATAGTGCCCGCGGCCTATCTTGAGTTCTCCGCAGAACGAACACAGAAAATCGATTGCACGTTTTCAGTAGCAGAATACCTTGTTGTTATCCAAGATGGTTACAAAAACAATGGCGGCCAACGATTAAAGCCGATCCCTCCAGGAAGACGTAGCCGCTCACAAAATACTTGCAGGACTCAAGATACACCGCGCACACAATAAATGAATTATTTTAAGAACTTTACACGGTCGTACTTAATTTTAAAAACTAAAACTAAAAAAAAAAATTCTCATACCTCGATTCCTACCTCTTTGCCATGCTTTTTAAAACTTTCATACGCCCTATCCTTAACTACTGTTCACAAGTTAGCCGCCCTTGCTATTCCTCTCACCTTAACAAACTTGAAAAGTGTCAGCGTATATTCACCGAATGGTGTCCAGCTGTTTGTAAACTCACTTACTCCGATCGACTTCAGCGTCTCCATCTGCCTTCTATACAAGAAAGATTTGATAGAGGAGAAACTATTCTAACCTACCAGCTTCTTCATGGTCTTCTCAATACTGATGATCATTCCAATTTTTTTCTTCTTAGACCTAACAGTTCTTGTGGACATCATTTCAAATTGAGGGGAAAATTATCCCGGCTCAATATTAGACAACGCTTTTTCTGTGAGCGGGTGGTCAACCCATGGAATTCTCTGCCCGTCTCTGTTGTTTCTGCACCCAACCTGTCTTGCTTTAAGGCACGCCTTGATATGTGGAGGGGCTAATCCCTTTTGGGTTCCTTTCTGGGAGGGGGGTAAGGGGGGGGGGTGTCTTTGAGCTTTGCTCGACGCCGTCTTCTTCTTTATCTTTATCTTTAACTTTTGATCGATTCACGGTTGCTAAAAGTTAGTCATGAAAACTCGGCCACTTGTTCGGAACGGAAGCGGACAAAGGCAAGGCCACTACTATATTTAGTAAGCAGGATATTGCTAAAGTTATTAAACAGTTTCTGCGCCTAAAGGATCTAATTTTTGATAGGCTGTTCTGTCCAATAGGATCGGAGGTTCCTCATTCCCATCTTCCTATTTGCATCTTCATTTACCAAAATTTCTTTCCGTTTCAAAAAAAAGTCTGGAAATAGTTCAAAACTGAGCCTGCAGTTCTTCACGTAATAGGTAATGATCTTCAACTGACTTTTCTAAACCGTTAAAGGGACATCCCGCCGACTGTACCTCGGTGCTCTTCGCTGAGGGTCTGGGTGACCGAACGTTTACTTTGAACAAATTATTGCTCCAAGCAGGCGCGTCCCTCCCGCCTAGCCTAGTAATCAGTATGGAGTAATGGAATAGGACCTCTGTTCTATTTCTTGTCGGAACCCAAGGCAATGATTAAGGGACAGACGGGTGCATTCGTATTGTGACGCTTACAAATGAAATTCTTGGATCGTCGCAAGTCGAACTACAACGAAAGCATTTGCCAAGGATGTTTTCATTAATCAAGAACGAAAGTTAGAGGTTCGAAGGTGATCAGATACCACCCTAGTTCTAACCATACGATTTAGTTCCAAATGAGATTCACATCAATAATTCTCGATAATCCAAAGGAATTAAGTTAAAAGGACTTAATTCACTTACCGTTGTTAAGTGCTTAGCTATAATTCCATTTCAAAACGTGGCAGCTACAAGAAATTCTATTGTATTGCTGAGACTACTTTACGGGCATGCCATGGCGAATTCGATTCCGCTCTTATTCATTAAAACCACGTTATGTCCATGAGACCGATCGACTTTTAGCCCAAACGGCTGGTGAAAGATTCCTCCTAACGCCGATACATTGTGCGCGTTAAAAGACATTCTTCCCAGCGCCATATTTCTCGATCCGCCACATCAAGTACGGTCCCAAAGTTTTATTTTCTTACCGTTAGTCAATTCCTAGCTAAAAATTCATTTTAAAATGTGGATGATCCTTTGCGCGCCTACAATAACCATGATGTTTCATGGTCAGAAGAGTTAAAGTGCAGTAGTAAGAAGATTGTGCGAAAATTGACAGGTCAAAATTATAAGTCTGTAGATCACGCAGTAAAATGCAGCAGTCATTGTAAAGGGAAAGGCGTTATTAGTCATGGGAATCATGATGATTTGGCCAAGTCAGGCCAAATTACAGTCTGGCCCGGGGATGCAAAAATGGTATTTGATCGTGGGCGCAGTTGCCTAAATTCTTGTGTTGTGTGATTGAAATGGGAGTCAGATTAACTCAGCTAAGGGACGTCTAATGCAGTGTAGTCATTGATACGTCGTATTCCAACCTTAGTAAATTAGTGCGTAGTTGTGATTAAATTGCGGCCATGTTGTTGTGCTAATATTTTGCCAGTACTAACCAACTACTGAGTTGGCTCTCGTGAATGATCTCAGCAGTTGTAGATCTGTGATAAATCGTAGATAATTAGGAACTGAATGGTGCTTTAATTATAGAGTAATTTAAGAGAAGTGACTTCAGTAAGTTTGTCTGTTTCAGCTTAATTGTATCAAGGGATAAATGGTAATTTAGATTTTTTTTGGGTGTTGGGCAAATGCAAGTATTGTCATGTGGGAATACCAGATGTACTTTTTTATTATTTGCACATTTATTGAACAATGCTTGTAAGTAGCTGCTTTTCGAAGGTAGTGATGAAGAACTGATCTTTGTGTCACGCCTGAACTGTGTTTTGTGACGTTGGAATGACAGAACTGAGGATTTTTTTGGAGTAATCCATTATTCTGGAAATTGGGGCAAGATGGAGTAACAATACCCATAATAACGGAGTGATTTGGCCCGGGGATCTGTTATGTGTGCGTGTGGAAAATCAAAAATCCGTATTTTGAGAGTTTTCTGCTGTGCTTAATTCAAAAGAGAAAACAATACTCTTTTGTGCTTTGTTTACCTGTGCAAGTCTTGGCCGTTTAAAAACAGAAACATTTATCAGATAACCTCAACTGGAAAGGGGACTGAAAATGTGGGTCACAAATCGAAACCCTTTGTCCACCTCAAGAGATGTCTTGTGCGATAGAGAGCAAAAGTGAACTAATTATCCAGTTCAGTGGGTACAGGGCTGTAATTGAAAGACAATTGTTATTGCTTACAAGACCTTGGACTAAAAAAGGAACACCTATGAGCTTCTTGTGGGAGGGTCTTGTTTGGGGGATAAAAGTGAAAGCTTGTTAGTAAATTTTATCCATTCTGCGTTTGACTAGTGTAGAGTCTCAGTCGGAAATTTCAGTCCCACCCCTCTCCTCCTTCCCATATTTTGTTTTCGAGCTCTCTCTCCACAAAATCAAAGCAGTGGAGCACCCAGAGAAGGGGAAGAGGGGGAACTTGCCCCTACCAAGACTCGAGATTCACTGTAAAACTGATACAACTGATGAGCAACTGCAAGCACTTCGATTTTTTTCTACTGACGTCAGATAAGGCCCTTCTTTTTCGCGTCAAGAAGGATAACGTTGGTTTATGTCACATTGCTCTCAACAACCCAAATTTTCTCCAAGCCAGTGATTCCTCTTAACCCCCGAAAGTGTGAAAAATTATTTGCGTTGAAGCTGAACAAAGAAGCGAGTAATTTGCTGCCATTAAATTTGATGCCTTCTCTCTATGTTCGAGCATCCTGCGTGAAATAGCCTTTGGCACATTTACACAGGTTAGAATGAATGTAGCAAAACCGTTTCTCACAAGAGGAAAAATAATAAAATGAATGCCTTTGCAACATTTACACACGTCTGAAGCAATGTTGCAAAACTGAGAATGAAAAAAAAATCACTGACACTGTTAAAATGAGTTAGATTTCAGACCCCTTTTTTGTTGCCCGCTCCTAACAGAATTCCATGAAGCCCCACTGAGACGAAGGCATTCAGCCGATCTGTAGTGGTTCACAGCAGACTTCACGTTTTCGCTATGACCTCTTTGAAACACATTTTGAATAATTGAAAGGCCATACCTTCTCATTATATTCGAGCATCCTGCGCGAAATATGTTTTGTTGAGAAAACATACTATATAATGCCACACCAATGAACAACAAACTGCGTCCACTTAAAGTTTCGGTGGATTAAGGACGGCGTCCCCCTTCTTCAGAAATTTCAGTACCAAACGATGCGTCCGTTACATAGCGTCGTCTGCTTTTGAATTTTCCGCATCAGCATCGGCAGCACTGATCTTTACGGCGCACCCCCAGCATCGATCGGCTGGTGAGATCTGACATAGCCAAGACTCTTTGATGGCAATCGATATCAGAGTTTGAACGCGCCGTAAAGATCAGTGGTGCCGATGCTGATGCGGAAAATTCAAAAGCAGACGACGCTATGTAACGGACGTATCGTTCGGTACTGAAACTTATGAAGAAGGTGGACGCCGTCCTTAATCCACCAAAAATTTAAAGTGGCACTATCACCGATTGAAAGCATATACGAAACCTGACAACATCTAGCGCTATGTAGTACCATCTAGCTCTTGGTTGTACCAAGCCAAGGAATGCATAACGACATTTCTTTTAACGAAACAAACAAGCCACGACATTTTTTAAATCATTGAGTGAAAATTTGGTTTGTCCTCGTGCATCTGGGAGCAAGATATAAAGGTTAACAATGTCATTGCCGCTACATGGCGCCACGATATTTTCGTTCGCATTTCAATCGGTGATAGTGCCACTTTAAGTGGACAAGTTTGTTGTTAACTGGTGTGGCGTTGTGTAGAAAGTTTTCTCAACAAACAATGTCGTTATCACGCCACAATAAATCCACACACCGATTACCGGTTTTCTCTGTGAAGTAGTTTTGCCAACATTTACATAAGACCTTCACAACATTTACACGAGCCAAATACAGGAACGTCAACCGTGAGGAATGAACCTTTAAAGTTCAAGAACTTGGAGAGGGCAAATCAGTTTAGCTATTGTGTCTGTTAATGCTAAGGGCACGTTTAAGCATCCACTCGCTTTTGCATTCTCGCAGCTAGAAATCACCAGAAATTCCAACATGGCGGCGGTTTTTATGTCTGCCGCCTCGCAACGAAAAACAGCAAATAACGTGAGCTCAGAAGCGTTTGGGAAAATTATGTCGTCATGAGGAATTCTTTATATTATTGGCACGGATTATAAGACTGCAAATATTTACTCAAACGATGTCGGGTTTAGCTAATCCATTTAGCGTTGTTACCGCGGCAATGTCACCTTTTGCCATCGCGATTCAGTTCTAGCTGAGAGAATGCAAAGGCGAGTCGTAGCGTAAACGCACCCTTACAGCTGCTTATTTGCTTAAGAGTACGCTTTCTGGCTTTGACTTTCTGGCTTTGACCCACTTTTGGCTTTCTTGTTTGACTCAGTTGTGTTATATTCACTTACAAAAGATATTTACGCGCAGGGCGGCAGGATGAACGAAAATTGGAAGAGGGTAATCCTTTTAACATCAATCTTCGTGTGATTTAACGACTTCATTTTACGCAGGGCGACGAGAGAGAGGTTGAATTGCCGGTCGCAACCCAACAACAATCATCGTCCTTGTGTTCGGCAACAGAGGGACAACCCTGCTCTTTTCATGAATGAAACCGAACCGTCTCCTTTAGGTTTTCCGTTTACTTCGGCGCTGGAGCGTTCTGGTAAACAAATGGCCGATAGGAGGAGAAATCTAAGCGACCAGCTGAGAAAGGGGGCTCTCCGTTTGCGCCGGCGATAATGAAAACAAAAGGTTCTCGGCATTCGTTATATTAGTAATCATGAGTATAGCCCAGTGCTAAGCCAAAGAAGAACGGATATTATATCCGGCAAGGTTCGTACGCTAGCTTTAAAGTTTGGAATTTAGGGACCGAGGGGGCAGGAAATTGAGGGATCATGATTTTTTTTGGACTCTCTCCGTGGGATGGGGGGGGGGGGCTCAAAGTTTTAGGTCCCGTCACACGAACAATACAATCAAACTGGAGGAAGAGGCGATTTTTGGATCTCAGAAGTGACACTTTCAGCAGTCAACATTTTTGAAAACGCCTCATTTTCTGGCCCCCTCCCCCACCTCCCATGATATGAGTTTTTACAAGGTTTTGACGCTAGAAGTACAGTTTTTTTCAAGAAATTTCCTAGAAAAGCCCCACCTCCTGGTTCCTAGGCTTCTTCTGCCTTTAAGGTGCTGACTGACTATGTTACGGTGTGGGCATGCACGTAAACAGTGCGGTCAGGGACGTGCACACAGGGAAGGGGGAAGGGGGGGCTCTAGCCCCTGCCGTCACGGCAAAGTGCCCCTTTATCTGAAGAAGTGCCCTTTTTCGATGGAGCGGTTGGTGTAAAAGAGTCTAAAAAATGGTTGGAGTCCCACAAAACGGAGGTAAAAAGAGGCTGGAAAAGCAAAAAAAAAAGTCCCCAGAAAAAAAGTTTGCCCCTGCCCTCTCGGGGACCTGTGCACGTCCCTTAGTGCGGTCATCCTCTTATTGTACGAAACTCGACACAAATTGGACGTAAGCGGAACATCAGTGTTTTATAGAACATTTTTAACTCGACCTTGTTCTTTCGTCATAAACAGGCATGTTTTCCTTACAGCTAGTGGTAACTTGTCGGTATGGACTGCTACTTATTTAATTTTGGCTACAGGCAATCATCAGCAGACAGCTCAATGTAAGCATAAACGCATTTTATTATTATTATTTTTTTTTTGGGGGGGGTTCATATTATTTTTGGACCTTGAGTAAGGTGGGGGTCAAGATTTTTTCCAACGTTTCGAAGGGGGGGGGGGGTCATTCGAAAGTTTGGCGTTCACATTTTCATTTCCTCCCACCCTCACTTCCCGGCCATGAATAATAACCGTTCCTTAAGTCAGACTGCCTCTTTTCCAGGCCTTGAAAACTATGTAATTCAGACAGACCAATATTAGTCAGGAATCGATTGGAATTTACACGCATGGACATTTTCAAGGAATAAAATCACTCAATCAGCGCATCCCCTTCAGTTGTTTTGTTTATCCCTGCACCTTTCCCATAATTTTTCAAGATTTCGTTCACATTTAGTCATGCAGAAATCCCCGAAGGTCGCTGTTACTAAAACAGCTGAACTCGAAGCATTTTATTTTTGGGTTATTGAGAAAAAACCCATTAGCTCGTGGATGCTCGTATTGTTGCGTAACCATCATTTAACGTGCATCCCTTTATTCTGACACAATCCGCTGCAACGTTAATGTTTCTTTATTTTGTCCTTCGTTACAGTTCAGATTTTACTTCGTCCAGGCTTTTACAACCCCATTGTGGCTTAAAATCTTTGGTTGCAACTCGGAAAAGAAACAAAATTTAAATTCGCTGGTGGCGAATTTCAAAACCCTCCCACGCATTTGTCCTGACCCCTACAACCTCCAAACCAACAATAGGAGCATGCTCAGATCACCATGCAGCCGTGTGAAAAATTTCAGCTTCGTAGGCCTTCTCAATTTCGTGCTAGCCATGAGCAATGAATGAGTCTATGGGATTTAACATGGGACCAGCGTTGGTGGACACTCAGCCTTTAACTTTCATTTTTTCTTTATCCCCGCACCGTCCCATTACATTTACCACAATTTGATAGATTTCTGTCACATTGGCCCAGAGGCAGAACTTTCTGTAACTGTCTGCGACACCAACTGTCGGAAAAAAATTGTCTGCAGCTAATCTGTTTTTATCATGTGGTTACTCACATGTTTATTGGTTTTTATGGAATAACTTTTCAGTGCTTTATCCTATTGATCGGGCTATTCCACCAATGGAAAGATCTAGTCGAGACGGATTAAAATGGCGTATTGGAATGTCAAAATCGGTCAAAAATTGGCAAAACGGCAGAAATTTGGCCAAAATTTGTCTGCGGCGGCCTTCAACTGAGTCTGCCATGGGGCGCATCTTCAACATGCCAAAATATGCTTTTAGTAGCTTACAGTTAACAGACACATGTCTGCTAGTGAGGCTGCCTTTTTAGCATTAACAATCAATGTTTTAACAATCGGATGTCTACAATGGGATGATATACTGTTACTTGACGGCGACACACTAGCGTGTGTCTAGATACGTTTAAGAACCGTTAAGAAGCTAACAATCGCTTTAACAATCACTTTAAATTGCTGTGCACGACGCTTTTCATTGCTTTTTTTTTTGAGGGGGGGGGCACAAACCCAAACTGGGTTATCTGCCCCACGATGGTGATAGGGACGGACTACTTAGCTGGAAATACCCAAGCGGAAAACCCAGGATAATAGACATACCACAATCGACATGAGGCACGACATGAGGCACCACACTCCTTGCCT
Source organism: Lithobius niger (assembly GCA_023313725.1). Lineage (NCBI taxonomy): Eukaryota > Metazoa > Arthropoda > Chilopoda > Lithobiomorpha > Lithobiidae > Lithobius > Lithobius niger. The sequence continues at coordinate 41,511 of JAHWFP010227471.1, forward strand.
CCAGAAACTGTCAGACCTACCTTGTCGGCAACAATAAGACCCCTGTAAATTAACATTTTTAAAATTCGTAGTGAAAGTCAGTTTTCGATGTTTGGTTTAAAAAAAAAAGCAGAGATGATGCATCAAAACTCATTAATGAAGTTCTTATTTTGGTCTATTTTTGATCTAATTTGATCGACCTACAAAAAGCATTTGACACACTCAATTAAAAAAAATCGAACAAACCGAATGAAATAGTCCTTATAGAGGAAAAATTCATAACATTTTGGTCAGTTATCCTAGAAGTAGAAAATGTTGTGTGAAAATTAAAGACGAATATAGTCAGATCAATGATATTGATTTTGGTATCCACAGGGTTCCATTTTAGGACCTTAGTTGTTTTTAATATATTTAAATGATGTGTCATCCGAGTTACGAGATTTTCCTGCTGAATGAACTTATTAGGCATATAACTTGAGTTTTGAAAATCACGGTTACTCCGCTGAGCAACAGAGCGCAAATGGCTTTGTATTGTTCACTTACCGCTCGGGACCACTAGCCTATAGTTCGGGGTCCCATACCTCCGTTACTTGAAGTCAGTTTAGCCATGCAACGAAAAACTCGAATCTCTCCTGAATTATGTGAGATGTATAGGAATTCATCGTTAATTTCATGGGCCAAAGCTCCCCACGTAATTTTGCACCCCCTCCCTATGAAATTTTAACGAAATGAGAACAGAATTGCGAATGTTGTCGTGTCCCAAACAGACAGACAAATAGACACATACAATTATAAATACCGTTGAGTATATCCCGCTTGCTAAGACGGTGGAGTATAATCGATCGCGTTTTAGTAGGGGCGGAGTATAATCGATCTAGCGGGCTGTAACCACATAATCGGGTGATTATACCCCGGGATGTTTACGTTGTACGCACGCGTAATTTGCCGAGCTACGCTTAAAACAGATGACAGCTGTTAATGACTGCGACTTTCGACTCGTATATGTACCAGCAGGAAAATTTGACAAAGTTGTGTGTGCAGTATGGAGAACTGGGATAAAAACACTGTAGCCAGCAGCACAAGCGAATAAAAACAGAAACCTTATATTTCGGCATCAATGTGGCAAGCACGCGATACCTTCATCAGAGGACGGTAAAAAAATAAAAGTAAAAATTAATTAATTGCATTTACTAGTTACTTTTAATGTGTTTTTAAACATTCATCTGTGAATATATTTTTTATTTTAGTGCCAATGCAGTTCATCCAAACGCCACTTCGGCCATACCCTGTTGTACAATGTAAGGTGTTTTAACTAATTTTTACTTTTATTTTTTACCATCCTCTGATGAAGGTATCGCGTGCTCGCCACAATGATACCGAAATATAAGGTTTTTGTTTTTATTCGCTTGTGCTGCTGGCTGCAGTGTTTTTATCCCAGGAAAATTTGACGTATTCATTATGATTTTCGTATTTAACATAATACGAAAACCATATTGGAGGCGTAGCTCCGTTTATGAATACACGAAATAACCAATGCATCAATTAAAACCAGATTTTGGACATAGATATAGCGGTACACCTCGGGACGGTTTATATATAAAAAAAAAAAATCCGGAGTCGGGCATGTCGTTGAGGGACAATGAAGATGAACAAAATGGGCCAAAAACCAAGATGCCAAACAACAACGAGGTCATAGTTTCTTTATGACGTCCAAGTTTTTTTCACGCAAAGTTTATTTTGGCAGGTCTTTCTTTTCTTTCTTTCTGATTACTTTTCCCCATCAAACTATGACGTCATTAGCAGTTTTCAGATTAATGGTAATAAAACCAAAATGAAGGTATCGTCGACCAATTTTGACGTTCGAATACACTATATTTTGAAACACCAGTTTTAGTTTTAGGTGGATTACAACTACGTCACATGCTTATTTCACGGAATTTTGAGCATTCTGAATTTGAAAATAAATGTTCGGAAGAGGAAAGCGGGAAACCCAGCCAAACAGCCAAGAAAGCGGAGCATGCTCCATTATGTCGACAGTGGGAGTGATGGTCTCTTGATTTGTTGGTTTGCTTGTTTGTTTGTTAAATAATTTAATAAATTAAAAACCTGATTTTGCAAATTGATAGCAGTACACTGCATGAGAGATAGTTTGTAAAAAAAAAAAAAATTAGTCGGAGCTGTTGTTGAGAAACAACGCCTTTCAGCGCTACGAAAGCAAATGGACAAAGAAATAATATGCAAAGAGCAACTGAAAAGATGAGCCACAACACTGTTTCCAATGCATTCTCAGATAACTGCCTGTGCCCTGTGGCCAATATCATTCGTTCGTCTGTTTGTTTATTTGTTGGTTGGTTTGTTTGTTTGTTGGTTGTTTTGTTTGTTGATTTGTTTGTTGGTTTGTTGGTGTTTGTAGGCTGGTTTCTCCGCTTCGATCCATTTTGTTGACAGTGTAACCTGATGACGCCCTAGTAATTTTACTTCGGCGATCTTTTGGCATAAATAATTTTAATTGCTGCGTTAGTCTTTTAGATTTTCGATCTCAAGGTAATTATTAGCAAACGCTTAAAAATTAGTACACGCGCACACGCAGAGCCATCTCTCGGCGGATTTCAGCAATGCGTGGTTGATGCGGCTCGTTTAACGGAAGTCGCCGACGCAGAATCGCCTACTGAGAGCAGAAAATAATTTTATGATCTAGTAAGCTACTAAAACGTACCATTGCGTTACATATATTTATAAAACAAATAATGTTTCATCATTTTGTTATTATTTGTTTTGAATTGGGTTATACTCCAATAATAAATAAATTTTCCTTAATACTCCAATAAAAAAAAGCCCTCTAGCTTTTGTGGATAATACGGCTAAAACTGTTTTTGAACTCAGCCTGTAACCCGACTAAAACTCACTAATGCGAATTCATTTGAAATTATACCCCTAGCGCAATTATATGTCTCGGGATATAATTGCAAAATAATTAGCATTCGTTAGTTTTTATATCAGGTTGCAGGCTACGTGCAAAAACTGTAACCATGTATCAAGACCTAGAGCTATTACGATTTAACCACTCGCGTCGTTCGCTCTACCAATTATTATTAATTTTGGCAAACTATGGCCTCGTTGTTGTCATAGTTGTCATATGACATCTTGGCTTTTGGCACCATTTTGTCCACCTATTCCTCAACGACATGTCCGATTCCGTATTTTGTTTGTTTTTGTAAACCATCCCTAGCTGTACCGTTTTCAATGCCCATAATCTAGTTTTAATTGATGCCATGGTTATTGCATGATGCGATCACAAAGATCGCATTTAAGTGCATTCATAAACGGAGCTCCTCTCGGCCTTCGGCCCCCGCTTCACTCCAATAAAGGAAAATAGGACAGAGGCCGTACCACCCGTGCTTCCACTTCTCACGTACAGAATTTCCCTGTAAATGAGACAAAATTTCCATTTTTTTTTCCTGCGCCAAAAAAAAATCCCTTTTACAGTCCCGTATTTAATTTCCTTTCATTACACCACTCATTTTTAACACTTCCTAATTAAAAAAAAAAAATTATGATCCCGTTTTAATGGCACAGGAGCGCCACCTGTTGACACAATTTAAAATAAAATTCAAACGACTACTTATTTTTTTTTTAGAACCAGTCCTCCTGCCGTTCCTGTCAAAAGTGATGTATATGGATGGACCTGTAAAAATTACTACTCCCAAAATTTTCGTGATTTTAGTCTTAATAAACCAGCAACAGATGAGAAATAAACAACTAAATTTTAAGTTGGGGTTGAGTAAGGGTTTAAAATGTTAACACGCGTTTGCTGGAGTAGAAGTTTCGAAATGAAGGCCTGGATGAAGAGAAGATAGTGAGTCAGTAGAGAAAATTGCATCTTGGAAACACTGTAAAACACAGAGGGGCCCAATTTTTTCCCCGTTTAATGTTTTTTTTCCCTTTGAAGAACATTTTTCTTCTAAAAAGGGAAAAATTCCCTGTAAGTGGAAGCACTGCGTACCACCTATACCGATCTGGCCACTTGTCCACTGGCCATATCGGTAATGGTTGAATGGCAGTGATTTATAGTAATGGACCGGTTTGCTGGTTCGAATCCGGGTCACGTAACTTGAATGAAACTAAGTCCGTAAACGCAGCTTATTGTACTACGTTATTCTAGTGTATGATTATCGCTACCGGCTTATTTCCCATTTTCCTTTAAGCTAAAAGTAGTTTACCTCCCGTTCGGTAAGACTGATTTCCGTGAGAACAATGGTGCCCTACAAAATTCCAGTTGCTTCATATTCTGCAAGCCTTGAGTCCCATGCAGTTTGATTTGCTATTTCTAATATTTCCATGTAGGCACTCAAAAGTTTGCATTAGCTTTGCTCAGGAAACCGCACTTGAAGGTTTCGAAATTTTGGATAAATCCATCTGCGTTTATTGTGTTACTGTTGGATTTTGTTTTGTAAAGTTTCACGTTCTGTTGCTGTATCCTTTATAATTTGGTCATTCTGTCGAGGTTTTTGTCGATATAGTACAGTTTCCGTTTGTCCATTTGTGATTGTTTTGGGGGATTCTTCTAACAAGAATTTCGAGGCCATCGTCGCTTTTGTTGTTTTGTCTTTTTTTTGGGTGGGGGGGGGGGGGTCTGTCTCATTCATCTTTTTTTATGTTTACTCTTCCTGCCTTAAACCAAATAATTTGTTGACGTCTTTAGTTCTTGCTCGGTTTTCCATAAGCAATAAGATATTCGTTTATAAATAAGACCTCACTGTTGTTGTTGTTGTTGTTGTCGAATAAGACACTAATATTTAGATTCTGTTGTTGTTTTTATTCGTCAAGCAACGGTGTCTGTGTCAGTTAAGTTGTCCCTCTCATCGCCTATTCTCTTTCTTTGGGTTGATATCTCCTTAGATTAATGCTCCTTATAGTATCCGCGGCCTATTTTGAGTTCGCCCCAGAACGACACAGATAATCAATTGTATGTTTTTGGTAGCAGAGTGCCTTGTTGATATCCAAGATGGTTAGAAAAACAATGGCGGCCGTCGATTAATTCCGCCCCCTCCAGAAAAACGTAGTCGCTCATAAAATAACTGCAGGACTCAAGATAAACCGCGTACACAATAATAAATCAAATCAAAACTATGTCCACACGGTTTCTGAACTGGGTTAGAACAGAGGGGGTTCATTGCCGATTTTTAGATAGTAGCCTATGCGCTTTGTCTGTCAATGTACCAAAAAATCTTTAAAAAAAATCTTTCAATCCACGGGCGTTAGCGATGCGACAGGTTGTGTCTCATATATCTTCATTATTTTTGGTTTCGACTCCAAAAAAAAAAATGTCAATATTTTTGTTATGTCTGTTTGCTATCTTCTCGGGTTTGTTTAATTGTTTTCACTGTATTTTTCAAAATCGTAATTATCCTGTGGATCAATGGTTTTCATCATCATTCGCTTTACTATTTGCTGTGCTCCTTTTTTTTTTCATCTAGAATTTCCAATCTGGTGATTATTCTGTTGTTTTCAGTCTTGATTATTTCGTCTAGTCTTTCTTGATTTGCTCGTATTTTTTCCACAAACACTACTCTACACTCTTGTGAATTTGGTGATGGTGGTTTAGTTTATCATTTGTTTTGGCAAATTCTGTTGTCTTTTGTAAGTTTTTCGCAGTTTCATTTTTTGTTCGCCGTGGTAAATCCTTTCATTTTCTTCAAGAATTTCATACTGTTTTCATTCTATATGCTCCATGTCGATTTGTGCTGGATGTACGCCGTTCCGTCGTCTTTCTTGTCGTCGTCCTTGGTACTGTCAAGAGTTTTTCTTTATAATTCTTTATTGTACAATGTTGTTCAGTTCAGGCACGAAGTCTTGCATAAGACTTGTGTGTGCAAGCAAAATACGTAACGTAAATACACAAAATACAAATTAATATTATAAAATACGATTATGTAAAAAAATTCCATTAAAGTTTTTTTTAAAGTTTTACTCCTCCTTTAGGGTAAGATTTTTTCTGCTGTTATAATCATTTCATTATATTAATTCATTGTTATTATGTGTTTACAGCAGAAGCAAGAATCTTGTCCTAATTCCAATAAATATTATTTATTGTTATGTAGCCTTCAAAACATTTTCATGCTTCAGTTAGGCGAGCATGACCCATTTTCTGATTTTATGTGCCATATCCTTATACGATTTATTATACGTCCCAAGTTTGTTGTTAGTTTATTAAAATGATAAATTTGAAATTTTATGACTCTTGCCATATGAGTTTCTCCACATTGGTTCAATTAGCCATTTTTGTCCAATTTTGTACGTTTTTGTATATTTTTTGTCGGTTATTTTTGTCCTTAATAATAATAATAATAATGATATTATTATTATTATTATTATATTAACTGGCTTTACCATGTATAAAAATAGTTTGATCTCTCACAACTTTCAATAGTGAATGTGAAAAAATTGCTCTATCAAAGACAATAATCATTATAATGGAAGCACCAGTCTGTAGTGAAAAAAGGCTTGCATATCTTAATTCACTACAATGGAAGCACCAGTTTCTAAAGCAAAAAAAGAAATTGCATATCTAACTTCATTTCATGGAAGCACCAGTCTCTAAAGCGAAAAAAGGCTTTCGTATCTGAATTCATTACACTGGAAGCACCAGTCTCTAAAGCGAAAAAAGGCTTGCATTTCTAAATT
>JAHWFP010227472.1:0-13681 GCA_023313725.1 Lithobius niger
CCTTTCATAATTATCTGAAGAAATTGGTATGCAATTTCTGAAGCGTACTACAAACTACATCACAACGTTAAAAAAAAAGAAAACCGTCGTGTAGTCTTACTCCGTTTTTCGTAGTAAGAAGAAATGAAACTGCAACAAAGAGATCAATTAACGTACAAACCCTAGTCGTACCATATAGGGATAGCAGTTGAAACGTTATCGAAGACCCAAATTGGATTCGTCACATCATGAAAAGTGGATTATTTTCGTCTCGATGGCTGCACACTGGTGTTGGGTTTTTTTTATTTTTTTATTATTTAAGTAGAAATGAAACAATGCTACAATGCACCCCGTTAAGCTAACAATTATAGAACTATCATAGTTGGAAGCCACAGTACAGGCTGTTCTTTTCTGGTATCTAGTTTCATCATACTATGCATGTTGACCTGGGATGTTTAACATCAGGCAGGCAGGGCAACAGAAATTTGACACGGTACACTAAATGTGGCATTAATATTCGGACATTAATCCGAGGTGGCGTTGGAGAGGGCGGGGGATAGAATTGAAGGCCAGGCGATCTGGGGAAGCTCTATGAGCTACTCATCAGGATCGGAAGAGCTTTGGAAGCCGACGTATTATAAGTCATTTCTAGCATTTGGTTTGCACCCTTGTCGAACAAAATGTGGTTTTTATTTTATTTCGGGTAAGCACTAAAAAATATTTTTAGGGTCCTTAAAAACCAAAACTAGAAAAACAAACACGTTGTAAGCACGGAACCACTGCAGCTTGGGGTTCGGTGCAGGTGTTCTCTCTGTACCCTACCCCCTCACCACTCACTGGGCCGATCGAGTAAGTGTATAGTGAGGAGTGCCGACCGTTACGCGAATTTGACAATATCAATTATGGGTCTATCAACCAGGAAATGGGTGACCTTTATTGTTCTCCTGCACATTAAAAGTTGGGATGAGAAGGTAGGGGGTTGGGGGGAGGGCAGAATATGATAACAAACAAACAAACAAACAAACCTACAGCAACCAGACTGATGGTTTCCTATACAACAGACCATCCATTCTTTCTCATCCGCTGTCCAATCATATTTACATTGGAACGATTAAAATCCAGTTCAACAATACTTTTCCCCACCCCCCACTAGATCATCTTCTCTACTGCAGGTGTAAGTGTTCCCAGCCCGTTGGTTAACCTGGCGGCCGCAACAAAAGCCCCATGCGTCATTCAGGAGAATAATAATGTTTGTTTGCTCTCCACGCCGCCGCTAGACCGCCCTTTCTGTCACTGGATGGCGCTCAAGAGCTGTTTTCGCATGGATGGGTCTGGCGGGAAACAAGGCTGGTCGTGACTAATGACACCCACCCAACAAGCACGCGCCAATCGAATCGAAATGACCTCTCGCTGTCTCTCACACCGATGCTTCTTCAATCAGAGCTACACACAGTGGCGTAACTAAGACATTTCAGGGACCGTTGACCAACAATTCAGGGAGCACCACTCACAAAGCAGCAATATCTAGCCACACGCTAGTGTGTCGCGCCAAGTTAAGCAACAAACTTCACATACCTTCAATTGTCGAGGTTGTAAACCATTGCAGCGCGACGCCATAGCGTCAGTGTCTTATATCCTGAAGCAGAGTTGAGCACATTTCAGGTACTTGGATAAAAATAATAATGCGGTATGTTGAAATCGAGAGCAATGACCCACCTGACAAAAATTAACTCGCGTAGGAATGCCAGCTAAGCTCCTTTCAATGCAAAATCTGACCCTCAATAACATTGTAAATGTGTAACTAGCTAGCTAATTCGCTCGTCCCCATGTTTAATCCCATAGGGTGATTATTCATCGATTCCGAGATAACGGGAAGGTTTCCAGCTATGAAATTGGACGAATGGGCGCAGTACAATACGAACTGCGTACCTTTTTTGGTTTGGAACCTGGGGGTGTAACGGGGATGGCGTGGGAGGGCGCGTAAGTACGAAAATATTATTATAACCATTGTTAGTATTGTCGGCATCGTCTCTCATTGGACGGCCCAAGTTCGGATAATAACAACGTGTATACTGACGTGCGTGCCTAGACACACACTAGTGTATCACGATAAATGTAAACAACGTTGCCAAAGAAATTGTATTCACGTCCAATTTAAAAAAAAACTAAAAACAAAGCAAAATAAACAAAGCCACAAATTGGTAAAGAGACCACCAAGTTGAAGGTGGTTCGGCCCTTCAAAGTAGTCACACCAACACACACAAACTAACTAAAACCAAACCAAAAACCTATAAAGAGGGGTGAGTAAGTTGAGAATGGTTCGGTCTCTAGACAAAAGGTAGTAGCCAAGTGTTGAAAACCAAAATCTTGTTGACGTGGCACGTTATTACACATCTACACGGTAGTGGAGTTGAGTCTAATACACAATTAAAAAAAAAGGAGTGATATCATATCAAAAACCAAAACTGGTGAAGAGAACGCCAAGTGAATGGTTAGGCCCTTTAAAGGAGTGATATCAACACTCCAAAACATTCGCCAACGTATTTCGCACCGACTAATACTTTGGACGTTAAATGAAAACTTGAACATTGCTACCGAAGAATATTACGAAGAATCGGTAGTGAACCCAGGAATTTTGTTTGGGAGGGGGTGGGGGGGACCAACCGAGGTGGTGGGCGGGAGGACGACGAAAAGGAGGGGGCTCATGAAATTTTTATGAAGGTGTTATCAGGAGGGAGTGGGGTCAGCGAAAAAAATGCCAGAAAGGAAGTGCACAGCAAGGTATAGAATGTTGACGTAATAAATTTATTTAGCTCAGCACATCTCATACCATATTAAAGCAGGCCTAGTAACTTTCGTACACTCATTTTGTAGAATACGTAGGCCTAGAGGCCGAGTGGCCTAATGTCTACAAGAAACCATAGTCGTGAACAACAGTGAGGGGGGGTGGGGGGGGGTGAGACAATGTTTATTACAAGCCAGCTTGGTTTATGCAACAACTATATCAGGTGATCAAACATGTGATATCAATCAATATATTAGTACAAGTAAGTAGGGGTGTTTGGATGCATTCATGGTCTACTCATGAATGACTTCATGGCATGCGAGTAAACGTAAATTATGTGGCATTGTGGCTTGGCATATGCCACAATGCCTCTCTTTAAAAAAAAAGAGTATATGCCACACATTTCAGGAAAATGAAAATTGTAATACAATTTTTTTGGGAGACAGGCCAAAAAAACTCACCAACACCACAGGAGGGGGGGAGGTCATGATTTGTGAAGACAATGTGAAGACAATCCAGCAAATCCCCTCCCCTATTTATAAATAATTGTTGGTCCCTAAGAGATTTAAGGAAGGGGGAGGGGCGCTTTCAGTCCCTTTGAACCTAAAAAAACCCCTCATTTTCAGCAATTTTAGCACCTCTGAAACATTAAAAACTACCAGTCTTTAGAATTAATCAGTTGCAGTAAATGTGTTATTTGTTTGCGTTTATCAAATTATACTTTTTATCTTCTGGTTGTTTCCTACCCCCCCCCCCCCCCTTCCCTTCCCCCTCCCTTTAATTTCCTACTGCTAAGAATTATAACACAGAAACTTCACTATCCATCCTCCATGAATTAAAGTATGGGCCCGGCACCAGACCTCGACAGTGAGGCTACACAGCAAGAGAAGAATTATTTTGCTTCTGCGAAAGTTTTGTTTTTAATAAATTCTAGTATTTTAATATTTATTTTCAAGTACGTGGTGGGTGGGGTGGGGTGCGGGGTGGGTGGGGGGGGGGGGGCGCCCCAGAAGCACAGCTGCTACGCCACTGGCTATACACGTATCCCTATGAATGGTGCAGTAATACGATGCAATTTTATTAACTGGAAATCGTTAAAAAAAAACACAGTCAAATATATTTCTTTCTGTTCATGATCAGTTCTATTTTGAAAAAGAGAAGCCCAGAGAGCACAAAGTCAACACAACCCGACGTTTCGAGCTGACTTTAAAGTCTTTAGTTTGCTTCTCCAGATACGAATTATAATTTAAACACTATTTGTAATAAATTTTTTATCTGTCCATTTGCTGCATGAACTATAAGCTAATATTGGATCGGAACAAAAAAAAAACTCGTTTGACGTTTAAGGCAAAGTTTAACTGATCCGAAGTCAAAGCAGCAAAGGGACACAAGTAAACTTTCCTGTAAGGTTATATATAGTGCATTGTTGCTGTACTGTTTAGTTTACGTGAAACCTTACTACTGTATGAAACCATTATACACGTAAATACAATCACATCAAAAACCAAAACTGGTAAAAGGGGCTGCCAAGTTCCGAATGGTTCGGCCCTTCAAAGGATTGTTATCAACACACCAAAACATTCGCCAAGTTAATCGCACCGTTTAATAATTCGAAGGTTAAATGAAAACTAGAACGTTGCTACTTTCAGTAGCAATGTTCAAGTTTTCATTTAACGTCCAAAGTATTATTCGGTGCGATTAAGTTGGCGAATGCTTTGGTGTGTTGATATAAGTCCTTTGAAGGGCCGAACCATTCGGAACTTGGCGGCCCCTTTTACCAGTTTTGGTTTTTGATATGATATCACTCCTTTTTTAAAAAAAATTGTGCATTAGACTCAACTCCACTACCGTGTATTAGACTCAACTCCACTACCGTGTAGATTTGTAATAAATTGCCACGTCAACAAGAAATTGGTTTTCCACTTTGCTACTACCTTTTGCCTAGAGGCCGAACCATTTTCAACTTAGCCACCTCTTTATAGGTTTTTGGTTTGGTTTTAATTTTATTGTAATTTGTTTTATTTCGTTAGTTTTGGTGTGTTGATATCACTCCTTTGAAGGGCCGAACCACTCTCAACTTGGTGGCCTCTTCACCAGTTTTTGGCTTCGCTTATTTTACTATGGTTTTACAGTTGGTTTATTTTTCGTGAATTTTTCGTGAATACAATTTCTTTGGCAACGTAGTTTAAATTTATCGTACTACACTAGTGTGTGTCTAGGCACGCACATCAGTTACACGTTGTCAGTGTCCGAACTGACAATGAGAGACGATGCCGACAATACTAACCATGGTTATAAGAATATTTTCGTACTTACGCGCCATCCCACGCCATCCCTGTACACCCCTAGGCTCCAAACCATAAAAGGTACGCAGTTCGTACTGCAGCCATTCGCCCAATTTCATAGCTGGAAGCCTTCCCGTTATCTCGGTATCGATGAATAATCACCCTATGGAAATTAACATGGGGATGAGCGGACTAGATATTAGTAGCTAGCTAGTAGCTAGTTACACATTTGCAACGTTATTGAGGGTCAGATTTTGCATTGAAAGCAGCTTAGCTGGCTTTCCTGCACTAGTTAATTTTTGTCAGGTGGGTCATTGCTCTTGATTTCAACACAATTTAAGCTTTTGTACCGTATTATTATTTTTCCCGAAGTACCTGAAATGTGCTCAACTCTGCTTCAAGATATAAGACACTGACGTAATGGCGTCGCGCTACAATGGTTTTCAACTTCGACAATTGAATTGATGTGATGTTTGTTGTGATGATTGTTGCCTAACTTGGGGCGACACACCAGCGCCACAGATAAAGCCACAGACCAAATTTCAAAACGTTTCATGCGAAAACAAAGGAAGGATAATGTAAGGCTACACACGTGACTACTTTCTTGGCCACATTTTTTCAGTGTTCTTCAGTCACGTCGCCTACTTTCCGTTCATTACCCTACTGATGGTTCATAATTATATAATTATAAAATTTTCAAGCATCTTTACGGGTTTGGAATTTTATTACTTTCCAGGACATTTCCAGGTTTTCAATGACTCGCACGAACCCTGAATTACCTGTAGAGCTGTGCTAAGCACACTAAGACGATTAGTTTTTAAACATTTTCCAGCGATGTCGTTTAGCCGAGTACAATGCACCAATCATTAGCTGATATATCGTGCGCTAAAGTAAAAATGGTACATCAGTAAGGGACTAAACGCCCTAAATTCCTGCGGATAATTATTAAATTCTGAAATGTACGGTAATGTCTTTCCACGTACGTATTTAATATCTGACTCGCATAGTTCCGCTATCGTTTTCCTTTGTTGGTTGTGTGGGTCGCCACCAGATCTGTTGAAAGACGGAGATTATTTTTCGGTAAAAATACACTTGCTGGTCAGGCCTATAATGGCGGAGGCCGTGTGGGTCTCAAACTAACTGACACGTCAGAGGTCCCTTCATTACGCGTTCCGGCTCCAATTGTCGCGCTCTTAGCAGCACGTGTTCGGCTCTTAGGATACTCAGGGTGACATGAAATGAATATTTAATCGAGTGTGAGGGTAAAATCGGTTGTGGGGGGACGTTGTTAATTCAGAATTGGGAGGGGGGGGGAGAGGAGGGAGTTCTGGAACCCATAAAACCAAGACTATAAGCAGAGCAATGTATGACATGCCCACCAGAACAAAACACCCTCTGACACCAGAGCGACAATGTTATGGGATTCTGGCGCCCTTCAAGCCAATGCCGTCCCTCCCCTAAGCGTCTGCTGCTTGACGCTCCCCCCTCCCCGATCCCCCTCCTCGTGCCTTCCCCTACTGTCCACAGACCAGGCGTCCGGACTGGACAGGGTCACACGTTAGGGTTTTAAAACTCGTATTTTATCCTTTCTATTGCCAAATTTATGACGTGTATATGAGCAATTATAAAAACATATAAAGGGTAAAATAACACATGGTGTGGTATAAAAGCGACCATGAGTATAAAACATGTGCCCAAATTGCAATTCCAAAAGGGACGTGCTTTTCCTTCTGGCTTTTTTTTTTCAACAATTTGTTTTAAAAAAAAAGAGAGAGTTTATTGTCCAACTCCTTCCGCCCCTCTTTTGTTCGCCATGGTCGAGGGTGTATCAACTTTCCTAATCCAGCGGCTAGTGTTTGGTAATTCATGAGTAATCCTCAGTATTTCCGGGAGCGAATAAATACGTACACACGTCAGTAGGACGTGGGATTGTTCATCTTGTAACTATTGCTCCGTGTCTCGTCACAAGGTCATCTGGGATAGAAACTGTCGGTTTCGTTTCTCAGATGCAGGCCAGTTGACTCAACATCGCTAAAATCTTATTTTACCCAGAGCAGCACTAAAAGGCATCAGTTTTTCCGCAAACTGGCGTTGAGTCGGTATAGGCAAAACACGCCATTTCTGCCACAGCTTGCAGTAGCCATCTGCTTCACCGCTTCACGCTCGTGGAACGCTGTTGCAAGAGGAGGTGCCGCATGCATGGATTAATTGTTACCCGAGTGGTATTTTTCCACATCTATCTATTCGGTTAAAACTAATATAGCGCATTCTTAACGTAGTGTTATCCGAGAAAATAGTTACGACCATTCGTTCCAAATTTAACCACGTGGGGTCGCGACCTTGAAAGAGAGATGGAACCTTCGGTAACATTATCATGGATAATCCCTTTCATGTCGCTCCTGGTCGCTCCTTAGTAATCATCGGCTGATCCTTGTAATCCACGGTGATCTTGATTAACCCACAGCTTTCTCAGGGAATCAGATATTATATGCACGAAACTCAGAAAATAGTGGAAATTTGGAGGTTTGCAGGTTTGCTTTTACTGCAACAAGCCAAGCTACACATCAGACAACGTTGTAAAGAAAAGGTTCGTGCAGGGACTTTTACTCGGTGAGGCGGTGCCTGAGAAACAGATTTCTTTTTCGAAGTGGCCTAATACAATGTGTTCCTTGTGGTAATCCGTTGGCTAGGCCATTTATTTTGGTTTCACGTTAAATACTAATTAGCCACCTTCATTACCAGTGGTTATACAATAAGTTAGTTGCTGTAGATCTATGCGATTGCAGAGCTTTATTATTGTACTAGCATCGTTCCCGGCTTCCTAAAGCACCGAACCAAACGCACCACTGTTGGTGACAGTTCAGCTCATTTCCTATTATAGCCGGGTTGATTTGGCTTGCTTACGTCAACCATCGTCAGCGATTAGTCTGTTTCCGTCAATCGCACATGCTCAATAGCTCCACCACTGGCAATCACCCACATCCACTTCCCCGAGATGGTTTGCAATTTGGCATTGCTCGCGCCTGGTTACATCCAATAGCCTAGCCTAGTCCAATCAATTAGTCTCGTCTGGTCACGTTAAAGGTATGACGTAACGAGTGCTCTGTTGAGCTTGTTGATGTTCCTGAGCTGTGATTGCAGTTTCGGAAGGTACTAAATGGCGACGCAATATCGTTTGGAGCCAAACTGTCTCTAACAGTGGTGCGTTCTGTTCGCTCTGTTCGGTCGTTTAGGAAGGTACTGATTATTATTCAATGTCATGCTTTCTTTAAGGCATGCGATTTACACCTTGTATAAGTGGGATTTACACCTGTGTAATGTAGCTCAGTGAGCTAAGGATGTAATATCCACACGTAACATCAGTCATGCTGTATTATATGGATCGGTGATGTTGATAACCTACCTTTAGATAGGTGGAGACACTGTTGAGTGTGACCACTGGTGTAAGACTGTGATGCTAACAGGGGGTTACAACTGTACTAGAAATAATCCATTCCAAACCTTCGCAATCTGCAGTCCTTCAGCAGTTTACCATATATCGTCCTAGCCTTCACGTCACTTTGCCGACGCCGGTAACGCCAACACGGCGGGGCTGACTTCCTGTTTTCGTCTGAGTGAGTTCGCGAGAGGCTAATCCTACAATCTATTTATTTATTTATTGCATTTACTCAATTATTGTAACGCCCTATAAAGAGCATAACAGCAATTTCAGATTAAAACGACAATTAAAAAAAAAAAAAACAGAAGAATTTAAAGAAGAATTTTAACTGCCTTGAGAAACATGGTGGGCACTAGTGCCCACAGTTCTCGCCTCTGTTATCGCCTGCAGTGAATAAGATTCGTGAGATACACATCCCATAATTCATCATTCCTGACGTAATCACTCCTATGGCGAAAGAATATAATCTATGTATCGCTACGGCGAACCCAATGAAGGTTGTCACAAATGCGAAAACGCTATGGATCTTAAAAAACGATGCAAACATCAATTTATAAAATCGAACAGCTATTGGAAAATAAGTTCAAACTTGACTGTGCTAGGATAATTTTCGCAAATGTTATCACAGTTTAACTGTAGCGTGTTTAACGTGTTTTACCCTACTCGTCGATACTTAAGTTTCTCCAACATTTTGTGAGTCATTACAAGGTTATTGTGACTAACTTTGTCCACCATGTTCCACCATCATGGCGGTTACCATCCCATAGTCTCAACGCGGATAAATGCAGTTTACCACACATCCCATATATAGATGCCATCTGCTGTGGCTTACTCTAATCACCTGGAAGCGTAAAACTTACTCCCAAGCTCTGAGCAGACCAGTCACACAAAGGAGAACAGTTGCCCTGTACCTATAGTATCTTTCGTTCTTTGAATTCATCTCTGGACACCCAACCAAGCTTGGAGTACGCTAGAATTTTAGGTGCTTTTTTTTTTTAATTGTAGCCCGTCTTTCTTATATCCTATCGAACATTCTTGAGCATACAGGGCATCTGAAAATGATCTGGTTTAAAAGAAAATTTAATAAAAAAATCAGTGGGTACAGATAGGAACAGGCGATTTTCTCCACTTTACATATTGACTCCAAAATTTTTTTTTCTCTAGTGTTGTACTTACGATCACATTAACAGAGGACGCTTCAGTCGTGGTAGAATCCAATATGGCGTCCCCCGTAAAAAAAATGCAGTGCCTTGTGTGGTTGGCCGAATCAAAGCCCACTTTGCTAACAGAGGGCACTTCAGTCCCCGAATCAAAGTGGCCCAGTTGGCCCAGTTGGCCCGAATCAAAGTGGAATTCAGTTGGCCGAATCAAAGTCCCCCATAACTGCTCAATGACAGTTCAAGACTTGTTTGATCAGTTCGTGATCCCGCAACTAGAAATCAGCCTACCAACAGTTATTTTTCAATAAGCCGGTGCTCGACCATCCCGGAACAGGCCCATCCTAACAATCGAACGATCAGGAAATGCTCCGTCTAGTGTCTTTCGAACGTGTAGTCCCACAGCCACCTACAGTAAAGGCCGGATCATAACAAGAGAAATTAGGCGCGTAAATCAACCATTGACATAGAAGGAAGCGCAGTTTGCTAGGTGCTGCCATCTCTACACCAAGTGGCGAAATTTCAAACTAACCGACGAGGGTTCCAAATTCTGTCCACCGATGACGCCACTTGGCAAACTTGTCGCGTCGGTATTTGTCGCGCCTGCTAGCGGATCAATGTGGAAGGCAAAGCTGATCCGGCCTTTACTGTAGGTGGCTGTGGTAGTCCCCAGTGCGGCAAAGAACCATCTTGTTGAATATAACTGTTGGTTGCCCATAGTTGCAGGATTCACGACCATTTGGTCCCGTGAACAGTTATGGGCTACTTTGATTCGGCCAACCACACAACGCACTGTGTTTTTTCTATGGGGGGGGGGGGGGGGCATGTTAGATTCTACCAGGACTGAAGCGCCTTCTGTTATTGTGATCGTGAGTTCGACACTGTTGTACCAGAAACGAAGGTTTTAAGTCAATCTGCAAAGTGGTGAAACCGCTTGTTTCTATCAGCTCCCACTGATTTTTTATTAAATTTTCTTTTCAGTCAAATCATTTTCGGACACCCTGTACCACAGGGGGGTCGTCGTCATTCGCATGGATACAGACTATACACAGGCCCGAACTGGCTGCCCTGAGGCCCAAGTGCCATGATGTTTTAAAAAGGCCTCCAAGAAAATCGGGGGGAGGGGATAGGTGAAATTATGTGAGCTTATAAGGGACCGGTCATTAGTTATGGTCCGGGGGTGGGGAGGAGGAGGGGGGGGGGGAAGGACAAAATGAATGAAAACGTGGCTATCAAATTTTCAACAACACCGCCCCTCAAAAAGTGCCTTGTATTTTTTAACGAAAGGGCAAAGTTGAAGTTTAAAGTGTTCCATAAAACACCTATGTTCCTAACACCCATCTTGTGTCATGCAGAAAGGCTGATGAACGCGCTGTTGCTTGTAAGGCCACGCCCCTAAGATATCAGCACATGAAAGACAGAAGTAAACAAAGGAACCAGGTGCTTTTCTAGAGAATGTATGAAAAACTACAGTAGTGAAACTGACAGCTTCAAAAGGGGGTAAACACCTGCTCCCCCACCCCACCCCATATGGTGAGGTGTTTTTTAGAAATGTTGACTGCTGAAAGTATCATTTACGAGGTTCAACATTTTGTTTTTCCTCCCCCACCTCCGAAAAAATATACTGACTGGGCCCTATAAAGCTGTCTTTGTAGACCAGTCATTTGAAGACAGCCTATAGGAAATTACAGGCCCGGCGGAAGCTAAAAAATAGTGGTACGGCCGAACAGGAAAGTCAGCTAGCCCTCTACCCATTTTTTTCTTTCTATCGCCCTCCCCCCCCCCCCCCATAAAAAAAAGTAATGTGTAGCAGATTAAAATCAAAATCCAATTTTTATTATATTTAGTAAGCCAATACTTACATTTTTCGGCAACTGCAATACTGCATTGTGTTGAGTGATTCAATGGCTATCACTTACACCAACTTCCCCAAAATTTTGGTCTGCTCCAAAGACAAATTCGTTTAAAATTTCGTTTAGTTGTTGAAGAAAGCACAATGCCACCAGATCGATGTTGGGCAATCGATGTCAAAATTGTTTAAACAAATAAAAAACTCCTTTCACTGTTATAAGTATAAGTATAAGTATAAGTATAAGTATAAGTATAAGTATAAGTATAAGTTAAGTATAAGTTTGTTGCAAATGCAACCGGAATGGCAAGGACCTGGTGGCCACTGACTGCCATCCGATGTTAAAACTAAAAATTATAAATTACAAATGTTTAAGAGTTTAAAACATTAATACGAAGACAATTGCCCGACTGTAAAGGAAGGGTATATGGTGTTGGGTTGGGGTCACGAATGCCTTACCACCAAGGTTAGACCTACCAGGGACACAGTGGTCCCTGATGGCATCGCCAAACGTGAGGGACAAGTGGAGGGAAAAGCCGGGTATCATTGTCAATATTTCTGCAATACAATATGGACACATTTTGGACACATTTTTGTATCGCACCGCATCGCATGTGTTGTTTCGTTTCGAAGTAAGCCTTTCACTTCGCCTGCCACTGCAGCAAGGCGCTTGGCGCTACGAAAAAAAGTGGTACAGCTCTCGCCGGACCGGCCGGACCCTTTCGGCCGGTCCTGGGAAATTACCAGATTTTAAGACCAACCGGGAAATTACACGAGAAAAAAAACATTCAACAGCAACAGAAATTTCACTTGTAACTGTATATTTTAAAAGGCCCCCCCCTTACGAATCTACGGGAGGGCCCATGTGCCATTGGCATCCTGGCACTATGGCCAATCCGGGCCTGATATCATGAAAGGGGTGAAACCAGCCGGAAGTCATATCGTAGAGGAATCCATACCTGTATTGAGCGTTATTACATTTTACACTTATACGCGCTAGTACCATCAATGGAACTCGCGCTAAACGTCTTTATTTATAACTTGTCTCACGTTCGAAGTCATTATTTGTACCACTACACTGTTCTGTATCTCCAGGATGATCTGATGAAGCGTTTTAGCGTCGAGGTAAAAGCCCGGCCATTACCGGAAGTAGACAGGCATAACAAAAAACTGAAAAGCTTCCAGATCGCTCTGGACAACGCAGTGCGGGCACAAATAAGGGCGCGGTTACGCAGCGTCAGTTTTCTCACTCAGTAGCTTTTTCCTGGTCAATGCTAAATTTGATCATTGGCTGCTTCTCGCTTTTACCGGAGAATGCGGCTTTCGAGTTGTCTATACGTAGTAACCATGGCAACAACACGGGTACAGATCTTCTCCCCGTGCCTCGCGACAATTCGTATGATGCGTGCAACAAACACGACAGCGTCGATTTATGACAACAAGAAACCAATTTGTACTGCAGTAAAAGACGCGGACTGATTTCTGAACACCAGCACTCGAAGGTTTATTTTCGATTCGATAACCCAGAAATGAACGCCATGTTGGATTTTAAATTCTCGCTGCGATTCTACCTTCGTCTGATCACAGCCAGAAGCTGCTCTTTGTACGAGAATAGTAAATTTTGGAAAATAGCATGAAATGCTGTAGCAATGTTTAAAATAACTGTCACACTTTGGTGTTTATCCGCGTTGTGTTTATTATACATTTAATTTGTTATCAGTTATCGCATTCATTTAGTAGAAACGGAAAACTAATCGTAAACAGTTGCCTAGCAAATAGCGTTCGGCAAGCGAGAAGGTCTTGATGCAAAAACGCGCCCTAATGACAGAACGTGAGACAAGTTAACAATAAAAAACCGTCAGCGCGAGTTTCAGTGATGATAATTATATACTGATTATTTAAAAAAAAAAAAAACTGATTGTATTCGGGTGTATGACTGAGGGTCAACGCCGGTGAATAAATTAATCCTAATCTGGATCTTTATCTAGCTGGTTTTACCCCGTTCATCGTAGGTATAGAGCAGTGACATTTGCCGCCATATTGGCACCAGTATGGGTTTTAGAGGGAATAACTACAAGGTGCACTACATAAAAATAGAGGGAAAAACAACGGAAGAGCGGATTTCTTAGGCTTAAAATAGCGTTGTTTTCTCCAACAACAAAAATCGCGCGTTTTAGGCCTAAGAAA
>JAHWFP010227474.1:0-16511 GCA_023313725.1 Lithobius niger
AGAAATGCCTTGAAATTGTGAGAAATAATGTCAGAAATGCCTTCAAATTGTCAGAAATAGTGTGAGAAATGCCTTTAACTTCAGCACAATTCGAAACGATGAGTAAAAGTTTAAAAAAATATCATTTGACTGGTTCAAAATTTAATTCCAACATTAGTTCACGCCACGCTCTTGAAAGCCATCTCATCATGACATGATTGTGAGGAATTTTATTTTGGTTAACAAATGTGGCGTCCTTAAACTTTGTTGATATTATATGTCCTTCCTCGCATAAACATAAAATAAGCAACTGCCACACTCCCGTTATTGCTCCACTTAAAAAAAAAAGTGGCCCTGCTCAGAGATTACATGAGAAATATTTACTCAGACGGCACCCCTGTTAGAGAGTAGTGTAATTCAAGTTCAACCCGTTATTTGCCGAGCTCGTTAATTTTTTTTTTTAACCTAAGAGTGGCCTACACAAAAAAAACTACGCAGCGCAGCAGACGCTGCGAGGATAGGCCGGGAATTGGCCAAGATTAGAGGTCTAGTGATTGTTAGAGGGAGGTGGAAAATTGCTGCAAGGGACAACTCCACTGCTTGATAATAGGTGTCGCTGTAACAGCGTGTCGGTATGGTGCGTGCTGGACAACACAGATGGTCTTGTGTATGCAGAGATGTTTAGTGACGTCATAGTGTTGCATGAACGGGTTTTACGAATTCTTAATGAGCGCCAAAACGCATTTTTAGTTCTTTGCTGCATGGTGTTAAATATTTTTCCCTTGAGAAGTGATTTCGCCGAAAATTTTAGTTATTGGCCGAGCGAGCTAATCAACCGAAGTCGAATACTCAACTGAAATCTGTGAGTGTGTTTGTCTTTTTGGATTAACTGTTACAAATGGAAAGCCAGTACAGTGCACATGAAATAAACAATTATTAGCCACGTTTCTAAGCAATCTCCGCTTCGTTAAAAAGTTACGGCTCACAAGCCAAAGTCATATAAAACACTTTCAAACTGACAACATAAAACTCAAAACAGGAACTTATATACACTTTGCACAAAATAATACACTCAGTGAAAAACGGCTTACCTCTCCACCTCTTGAGAGGGAAAACTTAGTCTATCATAAACTATTTGTTCAACCTAAAAACTTTATTAGTATTCCATATTTCAGAAGATGCACCGGAAACCTCAGGAAACTGCTGACCCCACATAATTTTACACCGATTTCTTCCTCATACCCAAATATTAAATCGCTCACCAGCCCGTAGGTGTACCAGTCATCAGAAACCTAAAGGCACTCAAAAAAAACTTCCAAAAACGTAGTGTACCAAATTCCCGCCAAAGAACCGACACGCACCGACACTTACATTGGTAGAACAAAGCAGAATTTAAACAAAAGAATCTTGTCCCATAAATCTAATGTCAAAAATAAAAATCAAACAAACTCATTCGTTAAACGCAAGATATAAAGACGGACGGATCACACCCTTGACCCTGAGAACACAAATTTTATTTCACAAATAACAGGCTAAATCTTAAAACTCTGTATTCTCACCCAAAATCCGCCTACACACAAACACATTGCGACGGAAAACAACGTATTAAAAGAATATATCCCCATTAAAAAAAAACATAGGTATTTCCTATTCTTCTGCCAGGGCAAACCAATACAAAGAGCTGAGCAATAAATCTTATGCTGTCCTCTCACCTACACTAACAGGCGAGAGGTCGGGTGCCCTACTAGCAGTTATTGTGTGCGCGGTGTATCTTGAGTCCTGCAAGTATTTTGTGATCGGCTACGTCTTCCTGGATGTGGTGGCTTTAATCGATGGCCGCCATTGGTTTTGTAACCATCTTGGATATCAACAAGGCACTCTGCTACTGAAAACTTATCTGTGTTCGTTCTGCGGAGAAGTCAAGATAGGCCGCGCCCACTATAGATACGTTTTATTTATTTTGGGGTTTACAGTTTTAACGTCTTTATGGTTTTTAAAGTGGTAACTTGGCTTTGGGTTCTTAGCTGTAGCTCAAAATAATAAACTAGGCATAATAATAGTAATAATAATAACCCCAAACTAGGCATAGGCAAAAATTTTAAAATGCAACAAGAAAAAAAAAACTCAGAAGAAGTGATATATGAAAGCAAAACCCACAAGGATGAAAGAACCCGACAAGATTCAGCCAATCAAAGTTGTGATATCAGTTGTGATGTCAGGTTTTTGATTTAATATTTGATTTAATACTCGGTGGGATTACCTTGGCGACCAAATGTAGCAACTTGGTGGCAGCCTTTTTTGTTCTGTTATCACTACTTTGATTGGCTAAAACTTGGCGGCTTCTTTCACCCTTGTGGGTTTTGTTTCAGATTTGGCATAAATTCATCGAATAATTCAGCGCTGAAGCCTCACTTACGAACTACTTTGATGAGGTGGGGCTTCAGCACTGAGCTGTTGTAGAGCAGTGACACGACGTAGTATTATTGTATATAACTCTATGCTAGAGCCTTAATGGGATAGCTGGCTGCAAGGGGCACTGCAGAGAGAAACAGAAGGGCGTCATACTGAAGCCGATGCTGTTAAGAGTGATTTCTTAGACCTAAAACGCGCGATATTTGTTGTCGGAGAAAACAACGTTATTTTAAGCCTGAAATCCGCTCTTCCGTTGTTTTTCCCTCCATTTTTACGTAGTGCACCTTGTAGTTATGCTCTCCAAAACCCATACTGGTGCCAGTATGGCGGCAAATGTCGCTGCTCTATAGGCTACGAGGTTATGAAAGTGCCCATTGCCTGATAATGAAGCGGGGATTGCTCCAAAACGTCGCATATTGTTAATTTTATGTGCACTCTACTGGATTTCCATTTTTATTCGTTAAAAGGATATTCCTCCCTGCGCCATTTTTCTCGATCCTCCACATCAAGTACGGCTCCAAAGTTTTATTTACTTGCCTTTAGACAATCCCTAGTTAAAAATCCGTTTTAAAATGTGGCGTCTAGGAGATTCTCTGTTGAATATTGGTAACTTTATTTAAGTCCGCCCCGCACTTATATGATCGTTTGTGCACTTACAATAACCATGACGTTTCATCTCTGAGTGTGCATGTACTAATTTGCTAATAATTACCATGAGATCAAAGATCTAAAAGACTAGCGCAGTAAAAATTAAAATTAATTATTCCAATAGATCGCCGAAGCAAAATTATAAGACACTAGCCTAGAAAATTATAAATTGTGATGTTAAAATGCGAGAATCATTCCGGTTTGGGACGACACAATTAATGCGTTTACGCTGGTTCGTCTATTAAGCACTATGCCAACTGAGACAGTAGCTGAGTTCCACGCAGCTACTATCTCAGTTGACCTTGGCGAGGTAGATAAGCGGATGGCGATCAGCGCGTGACTGTTACAAGGCAGGCGGAAAGTTATAAGGCAGGCGGGGTCTTAGTGCTTACATATTTAATTTGTCTGTGTGGGTCATGATAACTTTCACAATTTTGTTTTGATGTGGCTGAAAAGTCGCGACACGAGAGCTTTGGCGAATAAAATACACAAATTGGAAGATGAAATTCCTACCTTGTAGATTTTCGGAGATTCGAGCTTTCCGTTGAATGGCTACGCCAATTTTAGTAGTGGTAGTAAGGGCACCCAATCTATAAGACTTTTAGTGTGAAGGTCAAACACCGAAAATAATTACAAATGATAGGAAAAAAAACATGTAACTGCCAGTTTTAGGATTGCTGTATAAGAGGGAAAGAACTAGAGACCTTTGATTATACACAGCGTTGGGTAGGGTCGTTCCAAACATTACTAAGCAGCAGTGCGAGAAACAGTGCGAGATTTTCGAGAGATGCATTGGCAAAGCAGCGGCTATTTTTTTCTTGCACCTCAATTGCCGTTGGTTTGACTGGATCAGTTGGATTAATCGACACAAAGATGTACTAACTGTGAGGCTTTCTAGGTGGGCGTTGGTTTTGGCATGAGCTGACGACGTCTATTGTACCGTGTTAATAGAGGACAGTATCGTCACAAGCCGACATCGTTTTGGTTTCGAAGCAATGACGTCAACAAATGTGGCATCTCGGGTAATGTGTCTCTGGGTGCAGGACGTACGTTGAACTAGGGCTCTACTACAGTCCTGGCAAGGCTACCTATACGTAAAGGCTTAACGCTCGGTTTCACGTAGCATGCTAGACGCGTCGTCCAAGCGTTGCGCTGAACTGAAAGCACGAAGAACGAAAAACCTCAATCGTAGCACTGATTAGTGTTAGCAGAATGCACAAAAACGTGATGTCTTCTCATTATTAGATTTACCGGCGGTAAACGAACATTATTTTACGGTAATGGTGACTATTCTTGAAGTGTTCGGATGATTTACTGCTACGTCAATGGATCGTTTAACACATTTTTAATGAGAATTGAAAACGCCGTAGCGTATTATACAGTACAATACACACGTACCTTGGTTGTTCTTCTGCTTGAAATTCATGAAATTAAACCTCAGGAGGCTTTGTTTTGTCGTCGACTGAACAAACAGGTACGTAGCATGACGCCATTGTTGTTAAAGTTTAATTATTTAGTGTCAATGCAGTGTTTTAAGTTTAAAATCCGCGTATCGCGTGTCACACGTACCTTTCACAGTTCAGTCCGCATGTTAGAGCTGTTCATTTTTGGGGTGTAAGCAGCGCGACTGGTGGCAGAATCGGTGGCTAAATCAGTTGAACAATATGGCCGCCAAAAGCGCCACTGATACGATTGAATTGTCTTGTTGCTGCTTTCTGCCAATCGAAGGCGACACTTTCAGTACAAAAGAATGCTGCCTATATTCATTGAAACACTTTCCGGATAAACGAACACGTCGCTAATGCCGAAGAGCTATGTGCAGTCAAGAAAATTAATTTAACAGCTCTGAGGCTATACGGAAATTTATTTATTTGTACGTGTAAGTTATTTTCCGGGTGATTACTAGTATTGAGTCAGTGTTTTACTAAGCTTTATGTCAGTTGCCGCCGTTTGGCAGTGGAGGTGGGACTCGCCGTGCCAAAATTCGCCGATGCGATTTGCTTGTCCAATTCCCCAACAGACCTCGAAGAAATGAAATGGGCCACTCGCGGCGGCCATTTTGTCGACACCCGTAATATTGTTGTAGGTCGGGCCGGATAGTTTAGGCCATGGTTGAACGTAACAGTCTATCAGACACTCACCCTACATAACAGTGCGAAATATCCAACATTACCAGAGCTCAGCGTGCTCACGCCATGTTGGAGGAAAATATAGCAGCCAATAGCTTCAAAAGGTTGATTACCACGTGACTGCATTCCATCAAAGGGATCGACGTGTCACCTTCGACTTTAATACCTCGAACGCAAAATGAGAGTAAAATGTGGTTTTAAACTTGCGTAGTTTTTTTACCAGCCTTTGCGTCGAGTTCTGAGGCTGCTACAACCATAATCCCTCAAGTTCTTGTTTTCCAAATATCAAAATGCTCTGTTGCTGTACAAGCGGCGAAATGCCTTAATTAAAATTATGCTTAAAGAAAAAAAATGTTAAACCCATCAGCTTTAAAATTAAAATTTATTATTATTAATATTTTTTTTCCAGCAGAGCTTTTTTTTCCCGACCGTCTTAACTGACGTTAATGAGATTAAGCCAAGTTGTAAACCAGGGCAAGGATTCTTTTTTGCCGGAAGTCTGGGGATTAATTCCACGTTTCTCATTTATTTTGCAACGTCATTTTATTGTCACCACGCCGCTTAAAACGACCCCTGAGAAAAGTTCAGTCCTCTCTCATTTATAATTTATACGGTAACCGTTTGCCGTAAAAGGTTACCCTAGGTACCTAAGTGCCTCACGTTGTACCCGGCTTTATTTCATCATTGTAACTACTCCGGAGTGACAAAGAGTAAGATTCGGTTTTCGGCTTGATTCAAACCTTGTCACTAGTAACTGTACAACTAGGGCCTAGGGGCACCACGCCGCCACAAAGAGCGAGATTTGCTGTGGAAATGTTAAAAGAAGCAACCAAGTTGTTGCAAAACGTTGGCATTTGGCGGTGTTAGTGTTGTACCTTTTGAAATCATTTTCTACTTCCTAACACTAAAAGTCTATGACATATTATGAGATGGCTTGTGTATTTCATTTAATGCTAGTGGCCGATCTGCTACATCAGGCTCCATTGCCGCCGCTACTAAAATTTTGCTAAACACCCGAATAACTCCGAAAAAACTTAAGGCAGAAGTGTAATCTTTGAACCGGAGCGTTTCATGAAATGAAGGCAGGAAATTTCCACAAAATCGGAACAAGATTGAGAACGTTATCATGTCCCAAACACGCAACCACAAAATCCAATTTCAGTCGAGTATGTGACCTCGCTCGATCCGGCAAAAATGTTGTTGAAAAGTTGTCATGGATTCAGTGTTCTCCACCGGCCTATCTTGTTGCGTTCACATTAAGAGAGAGGGAGGGAGGCAGGGACGTCACAAGGACAGTGGTTCCAGGCACAATCTCGTCGTTCACGGTGCATCGAAAGAAGTTACTCAACTATAGCTTTCCACCAATACAAAGCCAGTATAAGGGCGCGTTTATGCAACGATTCGCCTTTGCGTTCTCGCAGCTAGAAGCTAGAAATTATCTGAAATTCCAACATGGCGGCGGTTTTAGCTCTGCCAGTTCGCAACGAAATAAGTAAGTCAATCATTGATTTTAGAAGCGATTGGGAAATTGTTTCGTCAGGAGGAATTCTTCATCTTACTGTCGTGAATTACAAAACTACAAGCATTTGCTCAAACGATGTCGGATTTAGCTAATCCAGGAAGCGTTGTTACCATGGCAACTACACCTTTACCATCGCGATGGGTTTCTAGCGGTGTGAAGGCATAGATGAGGCGTTGCATAAACCCACCCTTAGTCGTCAGTGTCTGGAGAGGATGCGGTTACTGCCACAACGCGATCAGACTTCAACTCTAAAAACGCTGTGCACTGAGGTGCACTGAGGTGCACAACACTTTGTACCATCGCAGCCTCAATGGTAGCACACAAACCGTTTTAAGAACGGTACTATACCACTATACACACACTGTGATACTACATACCAGCTTAGCCTCCACGCGGCTAACGTACTGGCAGTCACAGTGTGTGTGACTGCCAATATGCAAGCCGTGTTGCGGCCAGGCTTGTGTATGGTAGGAGTAAACAGTAATAAAAGTTAAAAAAAAAAAATTCTGAGTGAATAGAAGGAGCCAACAAGGTGCTGATTGAGAACCAATTTAGCCTCGACGTTTCGAATCACTTCTGGTTCATTCTAAAGAGGAAACCTTCACTGAAAAACATGTAGAATAGAATAGAAGGTGTCGGCCAATAAGCTTTGATCTTATTGAAGGCCCAAGCGGACGATACAATCAGGACAGTTATTTTTTGCCGCGTGAGGGAGGAAACCGGAGTACCTGGAGGAAACCCTAGTACAACGGGCGGGAAACAACCGGTGAAAAACCCCGTACATATACACACTTTCCTTCACCAGGATCGAACTCCGGTCTGTGAGAAGCCAGAGGTGTAACAGCCGGGACCGAGACGCCTATCGAATCTGGCGCCCCAGTGCTTGCAGCTATCCCCGTGCACCCATTAGACAGGCTTGAGGAAAGCTTCGAGTCAAGCAAGGAGTAACATTTTTAAAAAATCTGAATTTTGTGTGTACCAGGATGACACAGCCACACCAAAATTAAAAAAAGCAGAGGGAATTAAAAAGAAAACAACTGGGGGCATGCCTTTGTCCTTCTTAACTTTGTCCCTATGCTGTGTGACTGAGTCCCAGTTCTGGTGGGAACACACAATTTTTATATACATATATATATTTTTTTTTACAAATTTTACTCGTGGCTTGGCTCCAGGCTTCCCTTAAGCATGTCTTGTGTTCACATGTTGCTTAGTGAAGGTTTCATTCTTGAGAATGAACCAGAACGTCGCGGCTGAACTATTTATCACTCAACACCTTGATGTCTCCTTCGATTCATACTATGAGTAGGGGTGGCACAATAATCGATAATTCGACAATATAATAATAATAATAATAATAAATACCACGATACAAATTGCCTTCGATTATCGTATCGCACTTTTCTCCGAATTATCAAATTATTGTGCAAACCCCGATGCTTAAATTATCATATCTCGGAAACCGTAATGGCTAGAAACAAGGGGTTTGCGGTGTTGCGTGCGGAATTACAAGGGCTCTCCAACCTAGTGTGCAATTCTGTTGCTAGCCACTCAAGATGATTGGAGAGTTAGTTTAATGCAAACAATATTTAAGCATTAAGTCGGTGCGCAACTGCTAAATTGTTTCTACATGGTGAGGACGTTGCGGACTATGGCAATAACATTTTCAGGTCCATTGGTCAAATGGCCAGTGGCACACAATTCACATTCGTGAAGGTTGTACGGTAGGCTTCAGCCAAGATTTTTTTAAATTAATGTTGTTTTTTTTAATGGTTTTCCAGCCTCAAAATTGGTTTTAAAGAGATATTAGCATATCGATTATCGCGATATTTAAAAAAGTTGTATCTGGATAAAAAAAACACCTGGCTATGAGTATAAACAGGACGGAAAGCCAAACGGGCTCGACTAGTGGTAAATCAATACAGATGCAAACCTATTACGGAGACCATGCTCGAATATTGCACTTTAATAACTTACTTGACTGCAATCAATTCGGTTTCCTTCCAAAACGATCTACTATCCTTCAATTACTGGTAGCACTTGATCGGTGGACAACCGTTGCTGAACTCGATGTTGCATCTGATGTAATAACTTTTGATTTCAAATGTGCTTTTGATTCCGTGGTACATACAAAACTTCTGGCAAAACTAACCAGACTTGGCTTCAGAATCCCTCTATTAGGTTGGAAACAGCCTTCCTACAGAAACGATCCCAGCAAGTGCGCATTGCTACGGAGTTATGAACTAGCCTTCCAGTTACAAGTGGGGTTCCCCAAGGATCATTCCTGGGGCCTCTACTATTTGTCCTATTAACGTCCGATTTATTACCATCTCATACTACATCTGATGTTTTATATCTTAAATTCGCTGACGATGTAAAGGCAAGTACCGAAGTACTTGTCACGAATGACCACGACCTATACTGGATTCAATTATTCAAGCTGTTTCTGACTGGTCAACAGTCTGGCAACTGCCACTTTCTGTGGAAAAGTGTTTTTCTTTTCGCCTGGTAAAACAATCTCTGTTGCCCCTTTTCATTTAAAAGGTAGTTTACTACCCATTCTGGATTTGGCTAAGGACCTCAGTGTGTGGTTCACAGTTGACCTAAGGCCCTGTACCCTCTGTGCAAAAATAACTGCACGAGCTTTCAAGAGACTTCATATCGTAAATCGTTGTTTTGCTCGGGCAAATTCTCACACCCGTGTCTGGGCTTTTAAGATATTTGTGCGGCCACTTCTTGAATACGCTAGCCCACTGTGGTCTCCATACCTCTTGTCCGACATTGACCATTTGGAGTCGGTACAGTGTTTCTTTACAAGATCATTTCCAGACATGCAAAACTTGAAATCTGGTAAACGTTTGTTGCATGTGGGCCTACAACCATTCGAACTGCGACGCCTGCATGCAGATCTTGCCCTGACTTACCAGATCTTACACGAAAATTTCCCAGTTGTCACCCCTTTGTTTGACCTGTCGCATTATAAAGCTACGCGTGGACACTCCCTTAAACTGGTAGTTGATAAACCACTGTTGGACCGTCGAAAGTATGTCTTTGCTCTTCGGGTAGTGAATCCGTGGAACTCACTGTCAGACGAACTTGTCATGTCCAAAATCATATCAGCTTTTCATCGGGGCCTTCTCCAGGTGGACCGTTCACGTTTCCTGCAACGGACGTACTATTAACATGTACTTTGCTCAACCTGTCGGTGGTCTCCTCACACCGCAAAATTGGCCTGTTTCAACCTTGAGCTTTTAAATTTCCAAAACCTAACATTTAATTATAATAAATGGGAACGGTGTCAGCGGCCATGCCCTTCCGTCTCCTTGCCGAACTTTTCACAATCAGCTAAACAATCTTATTATTATTATTATTATTATTATTGTTGTTGTTGTTATTTCGAATGTCTTTTGGACTAAAGTGTCAAGACTGTCGGAGTCGGATTTGAACCCTCGACTCTTCAGACCAAACGACAAAGTCGTACGGCTACGCCATGCTGTCATGACGAAAAGGACACCCCAACAGGCGTTTAACATATAGCCGACCTACATGGAAGCAAACACTTTCATTTACCTCTGGAACGACGCTGGTTTGCGTGAAAGGAACACAAAATAAGACACGAAGTCTGGATAAACAGTACGGGAAACCAAATAGAAATAAAAATAGGCTCGAAATAAATACGCACCAAATAAATAAAAACTTGTTTCCGTTGCCTTTTGGACTTAAATATCAGACTACCTGAGCGGGAATTGAACCCTCTATCTTTGAGATCAAAGGCCGAAGTCCTACCGCTAAATAGTCCTATGAGAGAATTGTGAAATAGTACTGATTTGACCACACATCGCTTTTTTTTTTTTTGGAAATTTTTATTACGCCTGTATGCAATTGAGTAAATAACTACGTCGTTCTAATTCCTGGTGACTAATAAACTATGAAATTATGAAAATTACGAAAATTGAAATTTATGAAATTCGTGAAATTATGAAACTATGAGACTGTTAATGAATTAACTGTACAAACCTGTGTTTGTTGTTATTAGTATTTCTAATACATTTATTCTTATCCATTGCAACTGTTGTCTCATAATGCCGGCAAGGCGTCTTGACTTATGTAACAAAGTTAAAGTTAAAGTAAAGCCTGTTTGTGTTAGGAAGTGTCTTTAGTTCAAAACTTTCCTAACACAAACCAATTCTTGTGAAATTTTAAGAATGCCCGAAGGTTTTGAGAATTTAAAACGGTTATTTTTCCTTTATGCCGATGCAACATTGAGTATACGCCACTTTACAACTGCATGAACGACGGCGATGAGTGGGAAGTCAAAGGTTTAACGTTGAAACTGTTTGAAAAATTTAGATTGTGACGCCAGTACGCTTCAAGCCTCCTCAACTTTTACCGTACACGGGCAGCGATAGGTTGTTGACAAAACGGGATTCAACGTGATCAAGGCGAGAGTGAAACGAGAAAGCATCAGGAGGGCACCCGTTATCGACCCGTACACCAACAACAACAACAACCAGCGATGAATCCCCTGGGCATACTGCTTCAGCTTTAAGTATGACACAAAGAAGCAAGTTTTTCTCTTTTTTTCCCCTTTTTTTTTCTTTTCTCTTCTCTCCCACTCACCGTCTCTTTTCTCGCTTTGGGTAATGGGTATGGTGGTGACAAAACCAAGATGGCGTGCGCCTCATCAGTTATTGTTAACGAGAGCTTCATTTGTTAGCCGCCAAAGAATAGCGCTGTGACAAGTGATGGCGCTGCTGTACACAGCCGGTATCTAGAAGAAAAGGCGCAACACATTCAACTCTTGGTGGCCATTTTGGCTTTCGCATTCCGCCTCAAAGCTTTTCTATTCTTATTCAGGAAATCTCCAAACTGTAAAAATAAAAAAAAAGCTGGCTGTACACAATGACTGAATGGAGAACGTTTTATGGGGCTAATGTTTTTTTTTTGTATTTATTTTTTGGTAGTTTTGTGGCA
The DNA here is from genome assembly GCA_023313725.1 of Lithobius niger. Taxonomy (NCBI): domain Eukaryota; kingdom Metazoa; phylum Arthropoda; class Chilopoda; order Lithobiomorpha; family Lithobiidae; genus Lithobius; species Lithobius niger. The sequence continues at coordinate 11,662 of JAHWFP010227474.1, forward strand.
AACTTTATATCGGCCGTACAAACAAGGAAGCACTGTGTGAACCAAACCTCACAAAGGTTTTGGTTTTTTTTCCCAAGAGCTAATGTTCTTCGATAAATTTTTTTGGAAGATTATTTTTGCTTGATAGATTTTAAGTTTTTATTTTTTATTTTTTAAATGCAGTTGAATGCAGTTATTTTCAGTATTTATCAATTTACAGTCCATCAACTTGATTTTATTTTTGGACAACCAGAATGTTACCGGTCATGCGAAGCTAAAATGGTCAGTCACGCGTAATAAAGTCAACTGCTGAACTCAATTCCACGAACCTTCGGTTGTCTTTAACCAACAACTAGCTTATAGCGACATTGGTTCCTTTTATTTTTTTTTTTTATAACAAAGGTTAAAGATCCATTTGGACAAAGAGTTTTGCAATGCAAAATTAATTTGCAGGCAGAAGAACACGGTTAAAAGTTGTTCCCTGATAAAACCAAAACCCACAATTCTCACACACTACAGCACGGATTTTTATTTTCAGCCATATCTAATGGCCTTCGTCACGACTCACAAAGGATAAAAAGGCTGCTTCCATGCCAGCCACCAGCATGGCATGCAGAAGCAGCCTTTTACCCTCTCTTCGTTTTTAACATTTTAGGCGTTTTATTTTGCGACCAAAGCCAGTAGACATGGCTGAATATTAAAATTCGTGCTGTAGTATGTGAGACTTGTGGGTTTTGCTTTTATCAAGGAACAGCTTTTTACCAAAAAGTTTTCGACGTTTTTCTGCTGCAACTCTATCCACCTTACAGGTTTTTTTTAAAGCACTGTTTTTCGTGATTTTATTTCTTCAGACGGTTCGAAGTTCATGTCGAACTTGTATGTACCGCAGAAATAACATTATAACGAATGAAATGACAAAACAGTTACTGATTGATATATGTATAATAAAACAATTTGATAAGACAATACAAACACTAACATTAGCACAGAGTGGCTAAAGTTGCTTGTCACTGTGCAGACACAAAAATAACTACATCAATAAAAAAAACATGCGGGAAAATAAATTTTTTACAATTTTTCTAAAATATTTTCGCGCAACCTCCCCCCCCCCCCCAGAAAAAAAAACGGCATGGGCGAGGATGCTCAAGTAAATATTATTTTCTCTGGGCTTAATTTATTACGTTGTTACGTTTGTACGTTGTTCATTTAGGGTTCGTACATAACAGACAAAACCATTTTCAAGGCTTTTTCAAGGCTAATTTAGAATCTATTTCAAGGCTCTTTGGAATAGACCATCAAAACTACCTTTTAAATTCTAGTATTTTGCCAGATGTTACTGTTGGAACCATTGAGTTCTTGCAGTAGAAAGCTAGACATTGGTGGGAAAGAGGACATACTGTTTGCTAAAATATTATGTCCTCCCTCCCACCAATGGATAAGGAGGAAGGAAAAATAGTGCAAATAGCAGCCAGTGGAGCAGCATTTGCTCAGCTGGCCCTTCTGACAAAAATTGATTGCACTGCACTGCACTTCTCTCTTTCAGTCTCTAGTACAATTCGAGGGGAGAATCGCTCACAGAAGAAATGGATTCAGCTGACAAATTATTTCTATCAATTTCTTTAATTCTATACTTAAAATAATAATACTGTTGTTGCATTAACCTCATTCCAAAGACAGTACTCACAAACTTCAAGGAGTCAAGGATCCGATAGCAAGAATTCCAAGTTTTAAGGTTTTTCAAGCCTTGAACTTTCGGTTTTCAAATTTAAGGCTTTGCAAGGAATTCAAGGCCGCGTATGACCCCCTGTTTATTACGTATCCCAGGACATGGTAATGTTGCCTATCCCCCACCCCTCCTCCTCGAGATTTATTCTATCATCTACCGGCAGATGAAGCCTTCACATTGTGTTTGGACCAATCAGAAACCTTCTACGTAACGTACGGCGAGCTTCACCAATTACAACCACTCTTGTTTTTCTAGTTTTGCTACACGCCTTTATAGTACGCACGCTTGGAGCGGCTATTAGCAGACCGGCAAGAGGCGTGACGTCACACTGATAGTACTTCCTGTTCCGCTTCTACTTCCGCCTGTAGCCTGGTGTAATGTAGATTCCTGACGACGTCGCTTCGTGGGCGAGAATCAGCATTATTTGCATTCTAGCAATGTTTGTTATTTAAGTCTTTACAATTATGATACGTAGAATTACGTATAGATTAGCACGCAAATCCGTTTAAATTTCTAAAGTTAACCTGAATAATGGAGAAGTCCAACAGTAACTGTTCTACCTCGATTCATTCGTTTAAAACGAGTCAATTTCTAATTTATAATTCTGCAATGAACTTAGAAAACACAAACATGCCGACGGATTGCTATTGCGATGGAATAACATTAAATTTTCCTGAGTTTGTGACCAAGTTTACAATCCAATTTAGCTGACGTCAGCACACACATACCTTTAGCAATTCTCCCTCTTTCGCTATTTGCGCACATCTCCTTCAGAGATTAATTACATTTTAAAAATAACAATTTTTCTCAAACTCCATTGTCAATAAATTATTATTCCCTTGCAACATTTTCGATTTCAATTTTCGCATTCCCTAGAAACGAGAGCATGTTCGTCACCCGCGTGGGTGTAAAACCTGCTAGGTAATTAACTTGTAAAATTTTACTATCGACGCATACAAATTCGCACATCAAACATCGTGAAACTGGTAAATGCCAAATCGACACTGGAAAAGACTTGAGTGTGCAATTTGGAACCTAATGGCAAATTCTATGATTATAAATAAAACAGCCCTCTAGATGACTCGGATGTAAATCGTACGCAAACAGTCAACTTTGGGCGCCTACTTCAGGGTATATTATAAAGGTAACACCACACGTACTCAGCCAACGGTAAATATTTGGGTACCGACGTTCAACTAGCTACCGCCAGAGGGTAACGTGTTCAATGAACCTAACGTTTACGTTACTAATCGTCGTCATGGCGATTAAAACTATTTAGCGCCACTAAAACAAAGAAATAAAAATACTGAAATTAACGAGCTTCAAAATATGGTAGGTCACATTAGGATATTAAATTAATTTTAAGCTAGATCAGAACTGGCTGCTCAAGTTTTCTATTTTTTTTTTTTAAATCCGGCATTCATTTTTAAAATAGGTTGCAGTTACGAATGGAGCTAAGTTTAACGCAAGGTTTTGTGTGACGAGCTATCCAATTGGTTCCATGGTTCACATTTTTCTTTAACGAAGTGAAATCTGCTTCAGTCGAACACGGAATTAAGTTCTTCAACTTCAGCTGTTGCCCAAGAACGAGTATTTCGTCATTTCCCCATGGTATTGACGTTATTACCGTGGTTAATTGACGCTAACAATGCCACCATTTTTGATTTCAAGTTTCGCCTCCTACGAGAGACTAAGGGAGGATACTCACCAAAACTTTAGGAGCGTTGCGAGCTTGGCTTCACGCTGAACGTCACTCGTTGCTAGGCAATGCGTCAAGAGCCAGGCAGATGCTCGGTTCCTAGCGTTGCTTTGATCGCTTTGGAAAATTTCATATTTGAAGCGCGCCGTTAGCGCTAAACCTGAGCTGCAGCCAATAGGAGACCCGCTGTACTGCAGGCAAGCCGTATATCTGTAGTGGATACACACAAAGCTTTAACCAAAACGTAATTATTTGTTTTAGCAGCTTCGCCCAACAAAATCAACACGTCGTGAAGGTTCGCGAAGAATTCACTAGAGTATGATCCTCTTTTAAACCCCTTTCGTGCATCCTGTCGTTTATCAATGAAGACTAGTAGGACCCGTGCATGCTGCACGGTGGATTGAGTCTCCCGGTGTTTGGTCTTCTCAGGAAAGTATATTGCGTATACTTTAACGAACTGAAATCTGCTTCAGTCGAACACGGACTTAAGTTCTTCAACTTCAGCTGTTGCCCAAGCACGAGTATGTCATCAATTTCCCATGGTATTGTCGTTATTACTATGGTTAATTAACGCTAACAATGCCGCCAATTTTGATTTCAAGTTTCGCCTCCTACGGGGGACTAAGGGAGGATACTCACCAAATCTTTCGGAGCGTTGCGAGCTTGGCTTGGGTTGGATCCCCCGACCCCATATCATGTAAATGTTCATAAGATTTTGACGTTATTTCTAGTGTCATCCAGTGAATAGTTTTTTTACACCACTTTCCAAATAAAATTTGCACTTTGGGATATTTTACAAGTTGCACATGTTGCTGTTGGGAAGGACATGGACACGCTTACTCGAACTGCCTTAGTAGTGTCAATATGCACCCCTTGCCTCAACAGCTGTTCTACCGTCATGAATCTTGAATCTCGGCCCAAAGGTGGTTTTAAAGAACACTTCTTCGTATGTTCTTCGTCAAGAACATACTTTAAGTCATGGCACGTTTTCCATAAAAGTGGGAACCTATCGATGATGTGAAATGATATTTTTCAATATTCCACAGGAAATTATCTACACATAATAAATAAATTTCAAAATACACACTACTACCCCAGTAGAACACTTCAGTCAAACTTCACAGTTCACTGCAAATTTTCGGCGAGTCCTATCGTCTTCTTCAGACCAATAAAATTAACGTAAAAACGAAAAAGCGTTACATCACATGACAATCGTCTGCTAGAAAACATTCGAAACTCGGCGCCGGTCTGCAGTACCACTGATCCTGTGATGTAGTGCTCTTTCGTTTTTACGTTAATTTTATTGGTCTAAGGAAGGCGATAGGACTCGCCGAAAATTTACAGTGAACTCTGAAGTTTGATTGAAGTGTTCTACTGGGGTAGTAGTGTGCATTTTGAGTTTTATTATGTTTTTTAATTACCACTGTGTCCGACGGTTACCCGTTT
>JAHWFP010227483.1:6430-18208 GCA_023313725.1 Lithobius niger
ATGTATGTATGTATGTATGTATGTGTATATATACACACTGGCCGTCAATATATATATATATATATAAGCCCCCTGCCCGTAGAGTATTTCTACTTGTTTTGTTTGGTACCCACTTTCCTTTCAACTTACACGTATCTGTATTAAAACACTGATATTAACCATATTAACTACAGGGTGTAGTCCCACTCCCATATTCACCTAGGTTGGGCGACGCTTTTCGCTCACATGTCCGTTTGGTTCATAGGCAACCCCATAACCACTTTGGGGGGGGGGGGTGGAGGAATTGAGGCTTACCGCCATGCTGACAGCTAGATCATTAGCTCCAACCTCAGTCACAGTGCTGTGGTCCGGGTTGCCACTGCGCCCCACAGTACCAAGATGTTAAACAAACGCCGAATCTAGATCTTATCATACATCTGTACCTCCTGCAAAAATGTAAAGACCCCGGACAGGACAACAGACTCAAGAGGCTCTTTTCGTAGCATTACGAGAGAAGTACGGAAAATCGGTAAAAGTGTCGGTGCTCCAAAACTGGCCGTCTAAACTACGTGAAACTCGGTGTCAGGCTAGCCCTCGTCCCCGCGCACATTTTATCGCCCAATTGACAAGCTAAGTCCCAATTGAAGAGATGGCTGGGAGGTTGGAACAGTAACGCGAAAATAGGCGTGCTTTACATCAGCTGGGTTGCTTTACCTCGGCTTACCTGCGAGTAAGGATCAAACATGTACTATTTTATGGAGTCCGAGCCCAGGCCGAGTACTCTACGAGTTGGGTTCAATGTCCAGTGATAAGTACATGTTTTCAGTTACTTGATACCCTTTTTTTTACGGCACACTTGACGTTTTTATTTGCAATTGTGTTGTGGTTTGGACAAGTACAAAGCTGAAGAAAAAAAAATCTTAACCCCTTCAGTGCCCGGACGTACTTACTCCACAGAGGTAGTCTTTCTACAACCCCGTATGTACACACATCAGCAACATGATACAATTTTGTATCCTATTGGCCAGTGGAGGATCCACGCCTCCTCCATATTCCTCCTTCCCGATACTCCAATTCGAGACATTGTGGTGTGCCCCATGACTCAACTGGCGGCTGGCTTGGTATTCCTCTGATACTTTGATAAACCCACCACAGGGGATCGAGAATCTTCCAAATGCCCTGGTAACCGAACCAAAATTGCCCTAAAATATTACAAACAGTGCCCCAGAATATTCAAAAAATTGTTTGTTTCTTTTGTAATTTTATTTATTTGGCAGTATTCTCTAAACCCATTAAGAAAATTGGGAGACAAAAAAAAAACTCTAAGACTTTTCTTTTTTTCCCCTTTTAACCAAGTTTTTTTTTGCCCCAACATTTTTTTTTAACTCGGCCTGCCAGGTTACTCTGTTACAGAATTTTCTCGACCCCCGCCCACCACTGCTCTTGGCTCTGTGACCGAGACCCTGATCCTTTGACTGCACTAACACTTTGCTTGTTTCATTTGGCTTGAAGCTCGCCTTTTACTTAAATTTGTTCTTTGATTGTGTGGGCATACATCCCTGGCACTTAAGGTGTAAAAATGGTACATTATATGGAAACATTAAAAACCATCAACTAGAAATGAAAGTGTATTCATTTCGAGGGCCCAAGCATTAAGTAAGCAAACACTGGCTCATCCCCAAGTATCATCTTGCTTGATTAATACACACAACCATCACAGAAGAACCCTTCTAAAGTTTTACTTGAATTTTTGGCGAAATGTTCTAGTGTTCTAGTGGAACTTGTTCACCTTCATCAGAAGTCACTATTTACATCCCAGTAAACGTCAATCGTAAGCTCACACTGGATTTGAAAAAACACGTTCTATAACACTGATCTATACAGGGTAAGTCAAAAGTATCGACCCAGTGGATTTCACAGCCGCATGATTTGGTTTAGCCGCCAAACAACCATCGATCATTGGTCACCAAGAAGGGGCTACATATTAAGATTATTAAAGGGTGCCCCAACCCAGCCCCCTTTAAATAAATTTGTCCACTTCCGGTTTCTTTAGGAATAGGGTATTGGGCCCAATTTGCGATATGTGCGGGCAGTCAATTCATGGTGAATGCAGAAAACAGCATGTAAATCGGTTAACAATAGCGTCATCTATGACCAAAACATATTAGCGCAAATGTCGGCTTAGTGCATAAAATAATACCATGAGCAGTTTGTGTGGATTGGTGGATTGCGTGTATCAATTACAGTAAGAAATCGTAAACATAAAGATGTTGCTGAAGTGTGTGGCTAACACAAGTTTGAGCACGTTTGTAGCACATGTAGCCAGGCATTCGAGGTAACGGAACTGGAAGTGGAATATTTATTTAAGAGGGGGGGGGGCAACCCTGCTTGATCTCAATGCTTATTCCCATAAGTATTTACTGAAAGGACTTCTTTCTTGCTCGCTGATCTCGGGAAGGGGTGCACCAGTGACTAGGTGACTTACGTTTCTACCGCAGGTAGCACATTTGTTGAAATATTTGTTCGAACCTCGACAGGCGATTCAAGGTCGAACACCAGTGTTACACGTGCTACAAAACAAACATGTGCTAGCTTAACCCTTAACAATTTCGTTATGTTTGCTATTCCCTACTGCATTTTATTACATGCAATCAACTAATCCACACAACTGCTCGGGGTACTATTTTATGCACTCGAGCCAACATTTGCACTAATGTGTTTTGGTCAATGTACACCCGCACTCTCTTTATGCACATCAGTGAAATAGCCGTGCTTATTTTCTTGATTGTACTGCTGATCCACTTCTACTGTTACTTTTTCATTCTCCTGTCGTACTGATACCTCACCACTATCACGGTTTGTATAGTTACATTAGAGCCAGCCGTGGGTATACACACTAAACCATCATCACCACTTACCAGACTCTGTTCACAAGTTACACCTTTTTGCTCTTTACCAAACTTACTACTCCTCATTTTCTTTCTTGGTGGTGGGGCACTGATCTTATCCCCTTCTCCCTTGCTTTTTTGCATTTTTCCGCAATCATCCACAATTGGACACACAGCCAGGATTTCAGGCTTATTGGGAACCTAATTGACGCTCAGTGGGGCACCAGCGTGCAAGGCACTCGGCCCCCGGTTTGGGTACCACACTAACTTCCACAGCAGGCGGGGCCAATACACTCTCTACTGAACGTACAACACTCTCGTTGACCAGCTGCTGATTCCTAACCATGGATCAAAGTATCGGGCGCAAGTCGCACAATGAACGCTCTTGCAGACGGCTCGAAAATTTCCACGCCTCAGACATCTCGGTGCGCGTTTCGCAACAACTATTAGGGCTTGCACGCCCTTGACAGCACAGACGTGTGGGACATGTTCAATGGTCTTGAATGGTTTTTAAACGAAACGTGACAAGCCACACCCCTGTGTCGCACACCTCTTCCCCTCTTACAGTGAGCCGCTCGAAAACATGGGATTCTAGGGTTCCAAAACTCGACATTGCCACCGCAAAGTCCGCAGGAGTAGTGCTGTGTGGCAACCAATGAATTCTGGCTGCCACTGGCTGATTGTGAAGGTCGTGGATTTCCACTGGACATCCATTAAATTGTTAATTTTGCAGAAAACAGTTTTTTCTTGGCCACCGGACATGCCAGCTTTACCTCGAATGCAAACCCATGCTTCAACGCACCAACTGCACTAATTTCCCCCTTTCCCACAATAGCCTTAGCATGCATATACCTGTGTGAGGGAGTAAGGCTTGCTCCTCCTTTCACAAAGCAGAACCAGTGAACGAGTGAAATCCGCACTAAGAAGCCCTCCTCCATAAAGCTTCCTAAGGGCCATAATCCTCTGGGTTGAGTTTCATTTAGCATCCCCATGCCCAGTGGCGTAACTACAATGAGGCAGAGGAGGCAGCCGCCTCCGGGCCCACCGACGTTGGGGGGCCCAATTTAAAAATATGTTTGTAACCGCAAAATTACTGCAAGGTAAGTTATTGCTATAGTTTCATGAAAAAAGTTGTGTCTTTGTGTTGCAAAAATTTAATTGTTTTATTTTTTATGGGGAGGGGAAGCATTGGGCTCTCGCCTTATGTGGAATAACTGCAATTTTTTTATGAAGTACTTCCACTGGGCTCTCGCCTTGCATGGGGAAAAACTGCAATTTTTTCTTTGATGAGTTTGGGCCTCCGCTGGGCTTTCTCTGTCTCCTTGTGTGGTAAAACTGCATTTTTTTTTATGAATTTGGGGGGGGGGGGGGGAGGAACCACCACTGAGCTGTTGCCTTGTGTGGTAAAAACTGCATCTTTTTTAATGCAAGAAGGTGGCCTACCCTGGGCTTCGCCTTGTTTACCAAAAACGGCTTGCCATCGCCAAACGGTGAGGAAGTTGGCGACTTGGTTTTTAGAGCTACTCGCCAAAATGGCGACTGATTAACAACCCCTGATGCTGAAATTGTCATATCTTGGGAATCATATTAGCTAGAAAGAAGTGGTTTGCGGTGTTGCGTGCAGAATTACAAGGGCTCTCCAACCAAGTACGCAACAATGTCGCTAGCCACTTTAGTTAATTGGAGAGTTAGATTAATGAAAACAATATTTAGGTATTAAGTAGTAGCACAACTGCTAAAATTGTTTCTACATGGCGAGGAGGTAATGGACAATGGTGAGTGCATTTTAAGGTCTACCGGCCAAATGGCGAGTGCCATGCAATTCACATTCGTGAAAGTTGTCCACCAGTTTCTGCATTCAATCGACCTGGACTCTGCACTGCCGCCGAAAACAGTTTCTGTGCAGCTCTCAATGCCTCACCTCGATCAGTTTCCATGTCCTCTGAATTTGCCAGTGACGATCCGAATTCGTCACCACCCCGGCCGCCATCTTGAACTTCGTCATTAACCTTCACTAGATTAAACTTCAGTAGATGGCCGAACTTCGTACTTGCATACTTTCTCTTTCGACATTCCACGCTTTTCTGCCTCCCTCATCACTACAGCAAACACCTCCTCATCAACGATACCCGTATTAATTGCGGGTGATGATAGTACCTTGGATCTGTACAAGTCCCTGAACAACACATCCACATCTTCCGCCTTGTGTTGTAGGGCTCAAAGCAGTGCAACAAACAGTTAAAGCCCAACAATGGTACAATAGGAATTCTAAATGCACAAAAGAATTTGCATAAATTTGATGCTACAAGCAGCGTTTGTTTATATTTGCATTTCAACTTGGATATCTTGTTAACAATAAATTTTCGAAGGTGGTTTTTTTTTTATCAAATGTGTCGTGAAATATGCATAAGGCTTATTTTTTTCCATTAAAATTATATCAACATAACACATTTTTCAATAAAATTTGTTATTATTAAAAATCTGGTGTTGGCACCACAGCACCGTACAGCACAGCACTGGAGAAAACCGAGTACTAAGGTTGGTACCGGCACCGGCTGAAAAATTTCTGGAACCGACCAACACTAATACAGTTATACTCATAGTAGGGAAATGACATTACTTTTACGGAAACACGAAACTGCGCCTTTCAGGATTCGGGCAATGACGTCAGTTTCGTGAATCGTAAGACTTTTACGGAAAAACGAAGATGCTTTTCGTAAGGATACGTTTAACTTCATGAATCAGCGGCATAAAAATGAGGATCAGGTTCACTTATAATACACAATACCAATAATGAAGCAAACGAGATACGAGATTACAGGTTAGAGGATGAATGCAATGGGGGGGGGGGTCGCACTAATCAAAATACAGGAAAGCGTAGTAAATTCTAAACATCGTTAACATCAATGGAGCAATATTTAATGTTAAACACTAACTGTGAATACTGCGTAAGATTTTACTATGTAAGACTGATGTCTAATCTCGTAAGAATTTTATGTGGCAAGTTAAAAATGTGATGTCTGATTCATTTCATGTTATTACTTTCTTAATGATGTCAGCCTAATTTTATCTTTTCATGTCAGTATCGCCAAAACCCCTTGCCTTACTGAGCTTCGAACATAAATCTGAAAATAAAGCATAGAATATTTGTGCTAAATTTCAAATGAATCGGACAATGGATTCAAAAGTTATCGTAGAGACACAGCTGATGACAGATAGCTAGACAGAAACCAACACAGGATGAGTAGTGCTTAGCATAGCGTGACACTAATAATCTCCGAACAGGGAAAGTGACCAAACGATAATGAAAGTCGTTACAAGGTGCTAACTTTTAGTCATCAAATACAACAGATAATTCTGAATGTGAAAATTATGAATCCATACATGTCAACGATGACATACATGTCCAACGATACAACGATGTCCACACATGTCTTCGATGACAGGACAGGTTGAGTCTCTTGCACCGAGCGTATTTATGGCTCAGATCTTTGTCTAGGTTTGGTGCACCTTTAACCAAATTCCGTTTTCCATTTGGTTCACAATCTCTATTTGTCCTTCTTATCAATTTGGTTATGATCACCAGATAACCATAACCCAAATTCAAGTCAGAAATGGGCTTACACCTACTATTTTTGCTTTTCGGTGAGGCATCCTGCACATACTGCTATGGGCTGTTGTGAGAACCAAGCTATTGAAATAAATACAGATGCAAACCTCTTTCCGTTGCCTTGTCGACTGAAATGTCACACTGCATGAGCGGGAATTGAACCCACAACCATTGAGACCAAAGGAAGAAACTCTACCGTTAAGTCATACTGATACAGCAGAAACTCTATTGCTAAGTCATACTGATACAGCCAAGTCAGCATGGCTTAACGGTAGAGCTTCTGCCTTTGGTCTCAAAGGTTGACGGTTCAATTTCCGCTCAGGCAGTCTGCCATTTAAGTCCAAACGGCAACGGAAATAGGTTTGCATCTGTATTTCTTTACCACTAATCCAGTCGATTTGCCTTCCGTCATGTTTATTAACCGAGTTGTTAAATATATATATTTTTTGCAACCAAAGTTTTTAGCTGACGAGACACAACTAACGAAATTTCCAATTAGAGCCAACATCCACAGCAGTGCAAAAATAAAGTTGTTATTTATTAATTATTATAAACATATGTACAGTATTTGCCCGTCATGTTATAGGAGTCGCTTACTGGCCCTAACAATGGATATTAAATGTTCTCCCATCGATCAGCTGCTTGACTAGTACTTTGGTACTGAATCAGTGGAATAAGTTCGGGCGCCAATATTTGTGAAGTTGATGCATCAGAACAAAGGGAAGAAGGGTGGTTAAATAAGGCACGACTTACAATGAGCAGAGCGACGACAGTGCCCTGAAAGCTTCCCGCCAGGACGTCACTCCAGTGGTGCTTGTAGTCTGACACACGGGATAAAGCGGTTGCCATGGCCAGCATGAGCGCAGTAAATTGCAAAGTTGGTCGCAGAATCCTAGCCTTTTTCCAGGGCATTCGTGATTGAAGATAAAGCTGAAACAAGAAAAATAAAAATTAATGAATTAAATACGAAGAATTTATTTTCTGCCAGACAACATACGATTCAATAGACAAATAAGCTATTAAGGTTCAATTAAAGCCTATGCTATCAACGCCTGTTGTTGAGAATATTAGTAAGCCACACCAACACAAACACTTAACAAACCAAAGTAGAAGTATTTGGAATTGAACCATAGATATCAGTATATTACTGAGCACCATACTAATAGCACCCAGTAACCAATCATAATGGTGCTACCTGGAGCAGCCAGCTATCCCTAGTCGACACTACTGAGGTATAAGTTTTTGAATATAATATTCAACAATTAAATCCCCATGTATTTCCGAAAGCAAGAATGTATCCATTGAGTCTGCGACAAGATTTTTGCAAAAATTGTCTGTAGGTAGTAGGGAGGGATGGTTTTAACTTGTGCACAATTTTTAAACAGTTGTGTTCATCAACAAGTTCTTGCACAAACTGGTTTTTTTTTTCAGGACCTGTTTTCGTTCTTGCTTTAACATCGATAAACCATCCCATCATATCATTTCAGAATAGCGTAATTAAGTCATTCTTGAAAAAAAAAGATACAAAATCAAATCGCGCTATCAATAATCTGCAACTTGAAAGAGCATTACTTGTTTGTAGTTGGTTTTTCTGCATGTCACATCTAGAGGCTAAGCAACAATTCGGTGAGGTATGCCAACTTGACGACCTGCGCAATTGCTGCCCACTTCAATCACGTGTTAACATTGTGATGCGTTTGACAGGGCATTCCCACAACACTGGAAATAGGTAGTCTCTATTTAAAACACACATGGAAATAATGAGTTATAGAGATTAAAAGTTATCTCTATTTCCGAATCCTGCCATTTGCCTTTTAATGGCAAAAGATATAAGTTTACCAAAGCAAAAATTCTTATCCAATAATTTGTTCCGACAGTCAAAAATTACAGTTAGAAAATGAGGGAAAAAAACATGGCTCCTAGGATCCAACACACCCCCCCCCACCCCTTCAGGTGTCATTGCTGCCCCACACCTCCTCACCTCAATACCACTGGGTAGAGGAACGCAAAACCAACAGTATATGGGGCCCAAACATTTCTGCTGCTTGGCCAGTTACCTATTGCCAGGATAAACTGGGCTGAAAGCTAATTCGGCTCGATTAGTGGTAAATAAATACACATGAGACCTATTTATGCTGCCCTTTGGACTTAAATGCCAGTCTGCCTGAGCGAGAATTGAACTTTTGCCCTTTGAGACCAAAGGCTGAATCCCTACCGCTTAAGCCATACCGACCCATGGTAGCTTATTGGTAGGGCTTAGACCTTTGCTCTTGAAGGTCGAGGTTTCAATTCATGCTCAGGCAGTTTGACATTTAAGCCCAAAAGGCAATGAAAACAGGTTTGCTACTGCGTTTATTTACGTATCGTCAGGACTGGCAAGGAGGAGGTTAATCCTACCCAATATTACACCAGTACCATTCTGTGTCGCGACGTCGCCTTTGTGGCCAGTTTTCCTTTACAGAAAACTTGCATAAAAAATTACTCTATGTAAGTTGTTATCTAATAAATACGTGTGACAAATATCATTCATGTAGCGATTGGTCCAAATTAACCGGAAATGGCAAGCAACAGCACTAAAACAAGCTTTTAGACCGTCACAAGTTTTGCAGGGGTGCTGCCGAGACTACCAGCTTTTTTCACATTTTTTCACACACCCACTTTTTATTTTTTTCACGTTTTTCGCATACCCACTTTTCATTTTTTCACATTTTTTACATACCTGCTTTTTATTTTTTCACAGTTTTCACATACCTACGTTCATTTTCGTATCACTATCTCTTCGTTTTCATACATCACCAGTTTCACATTTCTTTAATAAAAATTTTTCTTTTTAAGTAACCATTGTAATTTCTCTGTAATTTCACTCAAGAGAGCGAAAGCGACTTCAAAGCAACTCCGCCCGTAAACCAACCAATTTTCGTTTGTGTATTCTAACCACAGGCATGCCTACGTAATTTGGGGCCCAAAGTTAAGGCAGATAATTTGATTGTTTTTACTTCGTTTGTGCATTTTGTCTTTTTTTCATACCAACACTCGTATTTTCAAATTTTTTCACATATTATTTTACCACTGGCAAATTTTCACATTTTTCACATTTTTTCACACCGGCAGCATCCCTGTTTGGTTCTTGAAACCAAGGCTGACTGGAGAGAAATTACGAATTTCGCCCACCGATTTCAAGCCAGTTCTCACACAGCTTAAGACTGCTAGTGTTGCCTTGGTGAAATAAGATTCTGGCAATGTTAAATGACACGGCTTGGAGCCGGAACGAGAGACCCGCTGCATCTATCCCTGGAACCGGAAAGCAAGACCCACAGCATCTATCCCAGTTGCCTTGTGATAAGCAGCAGTGGAATATGAAGGAAGAGCTAGAACATGGATATTCCCTTGTCCTATGGATGTGTAAGCATTTATAAGAAATTGTGCTTTTATATGAAAACCAACCACATGCAGCTAAATATTTTGTTTCTTGCAACAGACAAAGTCACGTAAATATTTATTTTTATTTACTGTGTTACAAACGTACCCCACGCATTACGAGAAATGCACAGGTGTAATGAGGTACCATCAAATTAGTTGAAACAAGGTGTGCAGTCAAATGAAAAATAAAATTGATTCATTTCTAATACTTAAGTACCTCACTAACAATGTAAGCGTAACCACAAAAAATTCTAATCACTAAAGCACAGAATAAGAAAAACTGAAAAAAAAAAAAAACCGGATACATCACTGTTGAATAATCAATTTAAGTTGTCTTTTTAAGGTATAGTATTTATTGATAAAAAACAGCTTTTTTGGAAGTAGTTTAAAAGCAGAACGCAAAACAAAATTACGTTTTGCATAATTAATCCTAATTATAGGTAATTATAACTGCATATTACTCTGGCGAGAGGAAACCACCTCTCCATCCTCACTTTCCAAACACAGGAAAGTAATTTTTTACTAGGATAATGTAATTCCTTGAGTTAATTATATTCATTATCTACTATTTGTGTACTAGGGATGCACCGAATACCGAATACTTAACTAGCCGAATACCGAATATATAACCGAATACTCAACTTGCCGAATACCGAATTCCGAATATACAACCGAATAGTTAAACTGCCGAATACAGAATTTCGGTACCAAACAATTTACATACTCTGCCGAATACCGAATTATTCGGTTCTGTGCCGAATAATGGCCAAATAGGCTGAATACCGAATTATTCGGCCGAATACTTAACCGAATGCCTGTAACTTAAGCATATTTGATCATTTTTTTCTTCTTTTAGAAATGTCAGAAGACATTGTCACGAATCCAAAACTAAATGCTTAGCTAAACATTCTTACATTCAAACAATTGCATAAATTTATACTAAAATATATTCGGCCGAATACCAACAAATCTTAACATTATTCGGCCAAAATCAGTATTCGGCCGAATACCGAATATCACTATTCGGCCAAAATTAGTATTCGGTCGAATACTTGAATTTTTGGCCGAATAGGCCGAATACTGAATAATTACCGAATATTCGGTGCATCCCTATTGTATACAAATATATCTTGAGTCTCTTTTAAATAGTATTGTGACGAATTTATTTTTAATACTTCGAATTCGTTTCAATAGATATTCTGGTGTGAAGCCACAAAATTCAATTCCATAATAATAATACAAAAACCTTGTCACTTCGGGATAGGAAATGCCCCAAAACCAAGCTTTTATAGCGTTATATCCTCATTTAATTTTATTTAGCACATGAATTTATGCTTTCATTACTTCCAACATTTTATAATTGCCATAAAAATATGTAGATTAAGCCACCTGTGTTACGCATTCGTTGTCGCAATGTACAGACATATTTCTCAATATGGTCTCGTACATGGTTATCCTGTGAAAAATTTTCAAACTGTCCGCCTTTGTTCGTAAATTTCAAATGCAGAACGGGTCCTCGTGAAATCTAACGCGTGACTCCTGCCCTTTTTTGTCTATCGATACACAGTATGGGTGGTAAAGGTGCGTAACTCAATTTCTTTTGACAGACCATGACCTTCATTCACTGCGCAAAGACGCGCAGGGAAGAAAAACACCAGTTTAATGCAGGGGCAAAAAAAGAAAGTACAAGCGAATAATAATAAAGGGAAAAAAAGACAGTGTTGGTCACAACATGAAGATATGTTTTGCACCCCAAAACTTCAGCCTCTGGTATTACGTATCCTTATTTGACAGAACCAATTACTACCCATATTAAAGAGAAATTCTCTTGTGTTTATAGTTAACTCTGCAAGTCCCTTTGGCTTCTTATAATTTCACTAG